>NW_004624770.1:3703834-3738992 GCF_000247695.1 Heterocephalus glaber
GAAGTCTGGTTTTGAGACTTATTTACGTGTTTTCTCATTTCGACTGGGGCAGGGGCCTGTTAGCGCCTGCACAGATTACCTCCTCTGAGCTGGGAGAGGTTGGACAGGGGCCGGCGGCAGCGGTAGGAATGGTGACCCAAAAGCCCTTTCCTGTGGGCTGGGAGCAGCGGGAGGGATGGTGGCTGGGAAGCCCCTTCCTCTGGACCAGGAGCAGTGGGATGGTGGCTCAGAATCCCCTACCTCTGGGCCGGGAGCATTGGGACTCAGTACCTTGGTCTGGTGGTCTGGTGTCCTCTGCATCTTTGTATTGTGGAACCAGATGGCTGCCTGTCTGCAGTGGGGTGATTCGGCGTCTTCTGCGCGACTCAGGACCTCTTCACCTATTTGGAGAACCACTTCAAGACTCCTTGAGGCTGGTTTTTATGACTGGAGGTTTATTTGATTGATCCTGGGGTCTAGTTTGAATTATTGACTTAAAGATACAATAATGTACCATCAATTTATCTTGGTTTGTAAATAAAATAGCTAAAGACTTTAAGACTCTTCTTTTTGTTTATTTGAGTATTTATAGACTGATATGCTTATTATAAATTAGATATTCGATTTATTTTGTGTCAAGCTTCAAAATAAATCACTTTGAATTTACATTTTATAAGTGGAAAAATTAAATTTAGTATCTTGCTGAAATTCTGAGAACTAGATAGTCTTCAGAAGTGTAATCTTAGTTATAACTACAGAATGCATACTCTTCTGACCGCTCTTTCTTGTTGCTGGGACAAAGTACCTAATGCCTGCAACTTAGAGGAGAAGACGGGAAGCAAAAGGCAGAGGAAGAGAGGTGTTGGAAGAGCACATTCCCCTAAGCTATGCCTCCAGAGACCTCCCCAGACACGCCCTGATGTGCACTGCTCCGATCCCCAGCCAGCTCCCAAGCCCATCAAGAGGACAATTGAGCTCCACCAATGCACATCCTTACACACCTACTGTCCTCTAAGCAGAGAGTAATGTGTGCTCAATGAACAGCATTAGTAGGCAATAAACGTTTGCCTCCTGAGATACTGCACCTTGGGTCCCATAGAAACCAAGAGGCAACTCGAGCAGTTTATACCCTGACTCTTAAATGGCCTAGGAATAGTTCATATTCACTAATCATCAGCGTATTTCTTACCCTTACTGTAATCTAGTGATGTTTTCTGTTACATAGAAATGCTATAATTATAAGATACCAATAAGTCAGTTGTAGGAGAAAAAAATAGAACAAAGCAAAGCAAACAAAAACTGAAGAGGAATAGGTTTATTTGGCTGAAGATAGCTTACTTCTCCAGATTTAAAACTTAAATTGTGTCTTTTTTTAAATACAAATTGGTTTGCCCTGTTTATTCTCTATTTTTTGTTTGTTTGATTGATTTCATTTGATCGTCTCCCTGTCATTGAAACTGAGAGTCTTGCTTTCCTCTCTATGTAGATTCCAGAATACATCTGCATATTCCTTTTAGATATCCTTGCATTGCCAGTAGTTTTCTAATCCCTTGTGCCTAGCTTTCCTGATCAGATTTCCAGCTGTTGAACATGAAGAATTCATCAATGACAAGAATGTTCAGGAATGGGACTCATAAAACAAAATATGGAAACTTATAGAAAGACATTGATTCTCTGTCCCACCCAAATATAGGCCACAAATTAAGTAATAAAGCACACACTGCCGCTCATGACGTTTCATTTCTGGGAGGCTGGTGTCAGCAATGCATAAACTATAGGCAGATACATTAATCTTACCAACTGCCTAGATAGGAAACCATATGTTGATAACTTGATCTTTATTGCTACTTCACCAAACCTGTTATAAAACTTTGTACTGATAATAAATTAAGCTAAAAGGCAACAAAGGAAATCAACTGGAACTTGAAGTTTTGCAAAAGAGCAAATCTTTATTTTGTTCTTTTGGTTTGTTATATCTTAGTACCAGCTTTGTCTCTCTGAGTTCTAATTCTAATGTTTCCGTTTATTCATGTAACAATGATGAACAGTGGTTCTTAAAATTTAACTCTGTCCAATCAGCATTTCTTTGTAATAATTTGGTACTAAGGAATGTAAATCCCAAGGAAGAAACATCCAGGAGATCTTCAAAGAAAAAGCAATGGTTAAGCATTCTCAGTAAATGTTATTGCTTTTCTCAAGGAGATAAATGAAGGGGTGGGTGTGAGTAGACTTCCAACCAGAAAAAATTACACACGTAGTTTTATGATAAAACAGTGAATTTGTCAGAGTAACAAATATTTCAGTATGAGAGCAGCTTTGGGGAACTGAAAGACAAGTATCTGAAAATAAATGCAGAAGATATAAAATGAAGGGAGATTTTTAGCTCTGATAATAAAATAAAATTCATCCTAGAAAGGATGGGAGATACTTCAGTTTCTTAAGCCAGGAAGTGAATTCATGGAGGCTCCAAAATCTGTATTCCAGAATCAATATCTCTGCATTCAAATATTAGATTTGTCCTTAAAGCAGTGTGATCTTAGGAAAATTATGTAGCATCTCTGCAAGCAGCTTTCTCACAAGCTAAAGAAAGGAAATACAGCACATGGCTGTTGTGTGGATTATGAATATTGAATCAAATATCTAAAGTATTTTAAGCAGTTCCTGATATATAGTAAGTGCTATAAAAATTTGCTATTGTAGCTATTGTCATTATCTATCATTTTAGTCACTTAAAATCATGCAGTATGTTAATGCCTTTCCACATGCATGACATTGTAACACTCAAACCCTAAGAATAAAGAGAAGAGTAAGACACATGTGTGCCCTCCAAGTGCTTATGACACATAAGCTGTGTAGAGATTACAGTGGAATTCAGGCAAAATTCAGGAACTTCTAGGAGAAAAAAAGGACAATTATTCTTCTCAGGTGAGGAAAAAAGTTTCTCTTTTACATATCTTAAATATCAGTAGAATTCTTCCAGAAAGAAAGGTGGCTAAGAGAGAATAACAGTGTATAAAATGGTGTGGTGTCCTGGAAGGACCTGACTTGATAACTTGAAAATTGAATACAACTGGTCCTTCTTAAGCAAAGTTATAGAGGTTCACCATCCAAGGATTCAACCAATCATGATGGAAAATATCTGCCATGAGGGCTCCTGAAATCCACCACCCCTGGATGCCAAGGGGCAACTGTAGCAAGATTCTAGTTCTGGGTGTATAGGGGAGTCACTGAAAATGTTGTCAAAATGTAGGCAGGCACAAAATTCTTAAGGGCTTTTAAAAATCCACAAATAAGGTAATATTTATCCTAAGGCTTAGAGAAATTTTTAAAAAATTTAATAAGGCCACGGCAAGACCATTGCAAAGTTGTGTGTGTATTTATATAGTGTATATTTAATTATAGAAGGTTATGCCAACAATTCAAATTAAATTGCAGCATATCATCATGATTCTTTTGTGTTCAGTTAGAAACACCTATGAAGAATTATTCAAATAGTCAAATTATCTCAGTTTCATAGTGACATGTACTATGTGTATAAGTACTAAAAATAATCACCTTTGTTATTTCATTTTAACTTTATAAACAGGAAGAAAGAAGTAGAGAGAAGAAAAAGAAAGGAAAGGGAAAGAGATATAAGGAGGAGGGAGAAGGAAGAGAAACAAGAAAAAGAAAGAAAATCAGAATAGGTTTTCAATGTTAATACAATTGAAATTAAATAACTTACAGAATAAAATCTTGAGCATAGCTGAAACAAAAATGAAAACTTACTTTCAAAATTGTAGCAGTGTAACTTAGTGCAATGATGAAGATATCAAAAGATACACGTAATTTTTCAGTACATTTAGATCTCAAATGATATAAGAATGAAATCTTTATTTTACTTGAAACTCTCACTTTCTGATGGATATGAATAATCAGAATCTACCACCCAGTAACTTAAAATTGACATTTTAGTACATTATTAACAGTGAAACTAGTGAAAGTATTGTCCTATACCCACACCATTGCCCCTATTCAAAATATGATCCATCACATTTAAATTCTACCATTTCTTTCTTAAATTTTCCACCTTATTGGAAGCATATCTTCCTCTCCATGTTATTCTCCTTCAATACAAACTTCTTCTGTTGATTTTCTGTAGTCCTTAATAGGATATGTCAAAACAGAAGCGCAGAAGTACCACTGTTCTGTGTTTCTGAGAAGACACATCTGACACAGGTAATCAGGAGCTGTGGTCCACGGACGGAACAACACTCAACCATTCATTGAACAGAAAAGAAATCCTCTGCTAAAAAGCTACTTAAAAACTGGAGTGCATGGTTGGTGGCTGGTAAGAGAGGGTTACATTTTACTTAGATTGCAAGCTTTTTTGGGTAAGTATTGTTGAAGCATATAAAGTGTCTTCCTACCTTGTAAAACTTTCTGTGAGAACCAAATCACCTGACCTGACATATCCATGTTCATCTGGCTATGTGAGTAGGCAATCTGTAAAATGTAAGCAGAACCCAAGACCAAAGCAACCTGATAAAGTGGAGTTCATCAAAACAATTTCTCTGGGAAAACACAAAAATGAGTTTGAGAATTTATGCTTTCATATGTGTACTAAAAGGCATGGAATATAAATGCAAATAAAACTGATAGAGAAAAGAGAACATCTTGCTTTTGCATGACTCATGAGTCTTCACTATATGCATGGCTTTGCTGACGTGCCTTGGGACTCACTTGCATTGGGTCATTTATCAATGTAATTGAAGACCATGCTGATAATACCATTACCTAGCTCTCACAAACATGTGTTCTTCTATGAAGAACCATTATCACATTTTGTCATAATAATGACTGCCAAATGTTCAATGACAAATTAAGACATAAGTCAGAAAATTCAGATATTCAGGGAATTTTTTGTTTATTTAATACTTTGTAACATTTGCTTGTTATTTTGGCTATGAATTTAAAAGGTCAGCTCTCATGGGAAACTTTCTAATTCCTCTTGGGAAGAATGCTTGTAATGTGCTCAGTTATGACTAGAAAGGAAGAATGAGATGGGATGTTGTCAGGCTAGATCATCCTGCTTGATTTGATTCAAACAAGAGAGCTAAAAGAGAGTAAATGGTAGAGTAATATCAATCATTCTAGCATGGCATGAATGTATTCATCCTGAGACAGATGTATTTTTATTAGTATATATTTGCAGTGCATGATAATTACACTCATCTTGGGGAACTGGAACACATACGAATCACATCTTCATTGCTTTCACTCCCCACTCCCACCCCCTCTTCCCTTCATTTCCCAGATCCCCTTCCCATCTCCACAGGGTCTACCTCTCTGTTTTTTTGCTTTCTCTCCTTTATCTTGCTTGTTAAATTATTTATGTTTGGGGGTTCACATCTCAGAATGTATTATTAAAGTTCAGAATTTATCCGTCAAATGTGTGTGTTCTTTTGAAAACTTATTACCCAGGCTGAACACCTATGGTCTTCTTTATGCATGTAGTTTTACTCTCAAATAACTATTAATTGAGGCATTCATTTAATAGTTTTAAGAACCTTTGCAACAAAAGGCAAAATTGCAAAAATGCAAGCAATGGACACTTAAAAATAAACATAAAATTCTGAATATATTTCAATGAATTTTAAAGTGTTTTGTGATTATTATACTGTCTGTGTTCTAAGTAGAAAACTTTTCTTTAAACTTAGAGAACAAAAAGCTTTCAAGTCAGCTTTGTCACTTCAGTAATTTGGAATAAATTTTAGCTCATAATCCTTAAACCACCACTTCAAATTTACATAGATTGATGTAGCTTTACAATGTTACAGGTATCTTATCCAGAATATGGTACTGGTTAGTGCTCCAAATACTCATAACCCCCTTTGCTTACCTGGCACATCTTTATGCCAAGAGAAATTGCTTGGGGTTTTATATAGGAGGCGTGATCAAATATACACTGAATCCTGTTGCTGAGGCCATGACACAGAAAGGCAGGGATCTTCAATAAAAGAAGCCACAAGTATGTGCCTGACAAATTTCAACTTGTTTTGTGCAATCAGCTGTTTGGAAGGTATGGTTGAGAGGATGTGTGTTGTTATGTGTACCATGAATCACGGATGAAGAACAACATATTTCACTGAAGCTGAGTGACCACACCTCTTCAGATCCAAGTTTTTAAAGATGTAACCTCATGGGAAATGAAATCTGACTCTATGGTTATAATCCTGAGATCAAGTGTCAGAGTTCTCAAGAGAAATTACTCGGTTCATAACCTTGATGTTAGAGCTTATGTTTTTTCACCTTGTTGGAGCTGTGTGAGCTGTTTGTACCCAGGAATTCAACAATGAATTGTGTATGTTATAGGACATTTTAGAGCACTTAAGAAAAGATGTTTGTAGGGAACAGCCTGAGAATGGAGCAAACATTTCTATCTTCCATCATAACAATGTTTTGTGTTACACATCCCTTCTGGTATGGTGATTTCTGTCAAATAAAAACATTACTGTGTGTCCTCATCCATCTTATTCACTGTCTCTGTCACCTTACTGCCTCTGACTCTTCTCCAAATTCAAAATGACCATGAAACATAGATGTTTTGAACTGATTCAGGACATCAAGGCAGTCATTAGAGCACAACTAACAACACTTAAGAAAGAGGACTTCAGAACTGCTTCAGAAAGTGGCAAGAAGGACGGGGTAAGTGAGTTCAAAGCCAAGGGGATTATTGTGAGGGAGATTAATAGCAATGGGTCTTTTACTGCAATGATTTTTAAAATTTAATGATTCATCATATTAGATTACACTTCCCTTTTGAGTGTACTGAATGATTTCTCCTCATTTAGAAGGGGGCCGTGAGAACAGCTTCTGGCCTGCAGACATCATCACTGTCTCTAGTTTCCATCCAGTGTAAGGAAACATGTTTTAGTTGACTCCCTCAAATGTCTTCAAATAACTTTTGTTCTATTTCCAGAGATTTAAAACCATCTTCTATCTTAAATTCTGATTAAAATATATTTCAATTAAGTGTGTTTTTGCAATGTTTAGTGAAAACAGGAATTCTGGCATATTTGATAGGTTCTCAGCTGAAGTTAAAAAGAAAGACATAATGGGGGAAAAAAAGAAAAAAAAACCACATCAATTTGTCTATAGAAGCATTCCTGTATCTTAAAGTTACTTCAAATTGTCTGAAATATTTTCTTAGGAAATGGTTCTATTATTTGTGTGTTTGTTTTCTTTTGGCCATTCTTTTTGAATAAGTAAAACAAAGCAATCTTATGAGATTTCATGCTTCATAATGAATTTTCACTATGTAATTTTTATATTAGTATTATCAGAAGGCAGGAGGATGCAGTATATACATCAGTGCATGGGAGACAGGGATTTTTATGCTCTAATCAGAGAGAAGAGAGATCTCTGATTTTGGGACATAATGAGGCTAAGGTAGACTATTTTGACTATTTTGTAAGACTATTCTGTAAGAAGCACAACAGACTCTCCATCCCAAAAATTCCCAGAAGAATGGTGGGAAAGGGAAGAAGAGAATGCTCCTTTACAGAGATAGTTTTTGAGGCAGCACACAACATAATGCAGGAGGATTTTAATAGCATTTCATTTTTGGTCCATTCTTTCACCTATTCATTCTTCCACTTAGCAAGAAATATGCAAATGATGGGATTCAAAAGAGAATAAAATATTGCTTCATCCTCAAAACCATTATCTGGTAATCTAAGAAACAAATTATACTGAGTTAAATGCACTATTAAAATTCAATATAATCGAAATAAATTTTGTCGCAGTAATCTTTCCATCCTCTGCCCCATAGCTTAAAATTTAACTCCATATGCTTCAGATAGAGTATTTAATTAAAGAATCTTTAAATGAATCAATGATGGCTTATCTACTTCAAAATAAAGTAGCAAAACCAAAATGAAAATAAAATCTAATGAAGAAGAAGCTAAATTAGTTAATTTATTCACCCTATTTATTTGCCTGTAGTTAAATCCAAATTATTTACCTATGAGACAGTAAGAGTAAAATATATTGAAGTGACAATCATATCCCTTTCCAAAAACATTATAAAATATCCACAGGAAAAACAAATTCAATGTACTAGCTGACTGTCATAGTTTCTAAGCATGATGTATTTAAGGCAATATATACTTGTTCATTTAGTTGTATGCACAGCATAACATCTATCAGGTAACAATATAAGAAAATATAATTTCTTTAAACATTAGACTTACTCAATGAAACAACCTCTAAATCTTGAGAAATTGTTGAACACTTATGAAACATTCACTTGTTCCTGAGACTATGTCCATGGACCCTAGTGACCTAGACACCCGTGTTGAAAGAAAGTAAAGCTCTCTAGCGATGTGGAGGTGATACAATAGGAAAGACCAGAGTCCTAGCCCAGGCAATACTGATTAGAAATCTAACTTTCTTCTAGGTAAAGTGGGGCTGTCAAAGCCTGTCTAACACAAAATTCAGAGGCTCTATCCTCAGACCAATGTTGGGCAGAAGTCAACAAGTCATGTAATAGTTATAGATATTCAAGTACAGAGAATTCAAATGGTATTCAGAGCTACACAGGCTGACGTTTCTTGACAGTAACGCTAAGGTACTGAAAAACAAATCCACATTGAACCCTAAAATATAAAGCTAGAATGAAGAGTTATGTTATCACTATTTTCTTCCTGCTCCTGCTATTGTTGGTATGACATTATAGGAAAGCCCTACATTTAATTTCTTTCATGAATGTGTTTCCATGTGACTCACTGTATCAGGCTAAGTTGTTATAATAAGAGGTCCCAAAGTACAGTGACAAAAGAAATTAGTTTATTTCTCTCTCGTGCTGCATGTTAGAAGTAGACAGTCCAAGGCCATGCTGCAGTTATGCTATTGTCAACATTTAGCTTCCCGCTCGGGTTCAAGTTCATCTATATCTCAACGAGGTGAGTACATGGCCAATTCATTAAAGGTAAACTAAAAAATATCATGTAAACACCTGTGTTCATATCTGACTGGTACCCATGGGAAAACTTGCCTCTAGCAAGGTACAAAAGGGCTAGAAAATATAGTCTTTTCTAAGGTGGCCTTTGCCAGTGCTTATTTACCTTCATGATGAAAGAATGGAACCTTGGACATCAAATAACACCTAGAATTCTGCCACATTTACCATTTAGTGGAAATGCAGTTATTAAAAGCTTTTTAGGTATGCTATGTATTTTATATTATGCACTTTTTTCAAAAAAATTTTAATATATGTGTGTAGTACATAATGATTGCATTCTTCATAGGGTTTCAGTATGTGTATATAACATATTTTAATTCATTTGTGTCCACTTCCCCTCACCTTCCTGACCCCTCCCTTCATCTTTTGTCTTTAGAGCTTATAAAGTAGAATGATAACAAAGTGATATATTTCCTGTTTTCTTCTGCAATGATTCCAGTTTGAATATTAACTAACTATGGTGACACATGCCTGTGATCTGGGCACTCTGGGAGGCTGAGGGAGAAGGATCACAATTTCAACTTCAGCCAGGGCAACTCAGCAATTCATCAAGACCCATTCACAAATGTAAAAAAAAAAAAAAAAAAAAATGTAAAAGGATGTGGATGTACCTCAGTATGGAGGCTCTAGGTTCAATCTGAGGTACCACTAAAAAAAAAGAAAGAAAAATGTACCAATTAATGACGATGCTGACCTCACTTTGATCTAAGATTTAAATGTCAAGAAGAAGAAGAAGAGGAAGAGGAAGAGGAAGAGGAAGAAGAAGAGGAGGAAGAGATATACCCCACGAATAATATTAAACTACTGTTGATTCTTCTGCTCAGCAATTTGCAAATCACCCTTTAGGGTGATGAAAGCATATTCGAATATGGAAGTCTTTGGGCTCAGGTGGATCCTGGTAAAGACAGATTTAAATAGTGCTTAATAGGTCCACACTGATCAAATGTTCTGAAAGCAATGGACGAACATGTGCCTCTCAGCGGGAGATGGGCTGTGCTGCCTCTCCCTGGCACTTACTCCTCCGGCCCTGTCATTTGAGCATGTGTGTCTCAGCAGATGGCTCCTGCTGCTTTTTCACTAGCTATTTGCTAATCTTAAGGGCTGAAGCTCATTTCTCCTGAGTGTTGTAGCTGCAGGGTATAGTAACCTGAAAGACTGTGGAATGTTATAGAATTTATGTCAATTGATAGGTCATTTTATGCTGGTGGGCTTTTTGGAATATATTATAACATGTATTCATATTTGAAACAACTCTGAATGCCATTTTCATTGCTCAGTGCAAAACAGAATATCCTGCCCTCATTATGTCTCAGACCAAAATGAATGCCACGATTCTCGCTTTTGGCGTCTCTTAAAAGATTCAGTTCAAAAAGCCACACTGAGTAAAACTTATTTTTGCTTCTTTATTAAAATCTTTATCTTGTATCTTAAGTACTGTCTGATGCCTGTGCTATGCACTAGAAACGAGAAAATTTTGATCACCTTGTTATGTGATTTCTGTATACTGTTACAACATAACATTTAGTTTTAGAAATTCTTAGAAGATATAAATTATATGGTGTGGTAATCTGCAGTTCTAAATATATTCAACATTTGTCCAATACAATGAGACCACTGGGAAAAATACAAATTGGAAAAAAATCTTCCTTAATTCCCTACTCCTCAGCCATCTAGATAGATGTGGTACCTTGGAAATTTGCTTATTGTACTAAGTCTCATTCTTTCTTCTGTCCAATAGAAATTGACACCTACCTTGGCAATCTTAAGGTGTTATTTAGATAATCAACTGAAATAATGTATAGTTATTGGCTTTAAATAACACCAAATATTTACTGAATGACTATTATCTTCCAGGAGTTATAATAATCAAGTTTTAATCTCTTAGCATGTGAATACATTTAGCATATTTACCAAAGGATGCTTCAAAATGATTTAGTTTTGAGGCTTATTGATAGCTATTATGGAAAGGAGAAAACTCCTTTCTTAAATAAATTGGAAAAATCATATTAAATCAAGTTTTAGAAGTTTCTTAAGTTAGTTTTTCTTAGAGCTTCTATATAATAATGTGCATTGGAAATCTCCAAGATAATATAGTATTCAGAATTCTCCCTTCATTTTTCAAGGATATCTCTTAGGACAATTGTTCTTTGGGTGAACATCAGGAAAGTATGTTCTATAATCAACCCAAACCAATTATAATGAAGGCAATCAATCTAAGAAAAATCTTGTGAGAGATGGAAGTGAATAGAGGATAAAAATTACATACATATCTTCTCAACCTACTTACATACAGCCTACCTTCATTATTCAGAATTTTAAACCTTTTTCCTAATTTTCATTCTGATATTTAAAATAACAATGTCCTATAATTTCTGTATTATTTATCTTTCCTTTCTCTCATTCAATTTTTTCTATAGGGAATTTAGAGCTAAAAGTGCTTTAATGTTAATTAATATTCTCATTTCTTATAACAAACTCCTTAATATATTTCCCATAAAATAAGTATGAGGAGAGAAAACTGTATCGTGTGCATCATTATCAGGAAGCTCACAAGTCATAAAATTGAGGAGTAAGGTAGCCAATCCAAATTTGGAGCACAATCATCTGGAGATAAACTACAGAACAATACTTTATTTTGCAAAAAAAAATATAATTGTGTTAAGCAAATATTAAATCAGAAGGAGAGAGAAGCTACGTGCAGTACTGTGCAGAGGCTCCTGCCTTCCAATATTCTGCCAAGGACAAGGAGTACACCTGAAGACAGAACTGAAGCCAGCCCATACTTGCTAGTCACCCACTCCTGCCCCAAGCTAACAGACTACTCCAATGGTCTCAGAAAATAGAATCATAGCAAGGAAATTAAAGCTTACCTACCAGTTAACTATTACATTTTCTGGAATAAGACAACCATAATCTTTCCAAGACTACAGTGAAAATGTTCTGACAATTTTTATTGAATGCCAAATATACTTTGAACTGTACTTACACATTGCCAACACCTCTAAGAGTTGATACCCCAAAAAACAGTGAAAAGACCTTTTTTTCACCATTTAGACATACAAGTAATGCTGGAAATTGTCTTGTTTCCTGCAAAAGATCAGGAAGAAGAGATAGATGCAATTACACAGCTCCTCAACAAACCACTTCCAAATTTCCCTTCCAAATCAGCCCCGTGCTTCATAATGTCTACAATTACAGACACACAGGACTACATTAGTGACTTTATAATGAGAAAAACAAACAGTCACTTGTCAATTCTTATCTTCATTGACCTTTCATGGCATTTTAATACTGTTAAATCTCTCCCTACTTACTGAAACATCTTCCTTTTCTAACTTCTCTAAAATTATTTTCTATCCTCTCTATGTCACTCTAGTATTTTTTGCCTTTATTTGTCCTCAGATGCAGAGGGCTGAATCAATTATACTCCTCATTACTACTCACATATTTAATATCTTTCTTTTGAAGCATATAACTCTCATAAATATGCACATATTCATAAGCAGGATAATGCTCATATATTGTTTTGGATATTTTTACCTCTATTCCCCATAGAGGCATTTTTTAACCTCTATTCCATAGACAAATCTACAAATGTATTTTATATTTTTCATTGAATTAATAAATGCAGTTTGATTTTGTTATGGCTTATATCCCCAAAACCTCATGTGGTCATAGGGCTTTTTCAGAGGTGGCTGAATCTAGAGTGCATGATGCTGAGATTAAGGGCATATGATTACTGAATCAGTACACTGATTGGTTTGACAGCACCCTAATCCTCATAGTCTGGATAAGATAAAAGGGGTAGAAAGATGCTGTTAAGGTTCCCTTGTTGTTTTTGCTACCTTGTGGGTGCCATGAAGTGTCTCTCCTCTGAAACATCCCTCTGCCATGTGACAGTCTACCTTGGAGCATGTCAATTACAGACTGAAACCTCTAAAGACTAGGCTAAATAAACTCTTTCTTCTTTAATTTTGGGTGTTGAGTATTTTGTCATAAATGTCAAAAGTAAGCAATCCAGAAATTTGGTACCAGAGAAGTGGTGTTTTTGCTGTGACATCACCGGATCATGTGGTTCAGGAGCCTTCAGGAATGCCTTAGGGGAAGAATTTGGAAAGGTTCAGAGATGCGGGCTGAAAAAGTAGAGCTAGAATGCCTTAGGCTGTACTGTATGGGAGATTCTGGTCAAAGCTCAGAATAACAGAAAGCGGTAAAGACCAGACTCAAGAGGTTTCTGCTGGGAAGAAGGACCACATTGCCTGCTGGACTCCACACAATGTATGTTATAGCTTGGCAGAAGGTTTGTCTGCATTTTGCTCATGTCCAGAGACGTTGCCTGAGATTGAGATTAAGGGCAGCAGACTAATTAATCTGGCAGAAGAAATTTCAAGGCTGTCTAATGTTGAGGCAGTGGCATGGCTACTGTTGGGAGCTTTTAGCCAGATTTATGTTGAGAATCAAGAGCAAAGAGCCCAGCAGAATGATTTAAAGTGTTTAGACTTTGGCCAGAAAGGAAGCTCCAGTAAAGTTGTCCAAAGATAAAACAGAGGAGATCTTCATTGCTGAGAAAGAACAGAATAATAGAGAAGATGGCCTGAAAGCATTGCAAGAACCAGCAGGACTCCACCCTTTGCAGCCTCAGAATAGTAAAAGTGAAATACTTTGCATTGACAAAACAGCCCCAGAGCATCATGTTCCAGAATGGCAGCAGCCTAGAGAAGTTGTTCCTTGGGGTTTGGTTAGTAGGCACCGGACTCCTACAGCCAAGAGAGAAGGAAGCGTAACTACGGCTCCAGCTAGCAGCAAACCTTGGTATCATCCATGTGGTGCTAGTTTTAGGTGCATGAAGAATGCAAGAGTTGTGGGGTGAGGAAGGCTTCCATTCAGATTTCAGAAGAAGGCCTGGGGGGCCAAGTAGTGTGCCCAAGGGGGCAGTGGGTGAGATTATGAGTGTGAAGCCAAAGGTTCAGTGGAGACTGCAGAAGTTTGGAGAAGCCAGGTATGTGGACTGTCTGAGGAAAACTGCAAGGAGGAAGTAGAGCCTCCTCACAAGAGAGAAGCCATGAGGGCTACAGCCACCAGAAATGCCATAGGGGAGAAACCACCCCACCTCTTTGGAGATTGCAACTTGCCACAGATTGCCAGGGACACTGGAAGTGGAGCCGTTGGTTTAATGTTTGCCCTGCAGGATTTTGGACTTGTTTTGGTCTCATTCCGTTGTATGCCCCTGTTTGTAACTTTTGGAATGGAAATGTCTATCTTGTGCCATTGAATATTGGTAGCGTTTAACTTTCTTTTTATTTGTACGGGAGCTTGCAGCTAAGAGTTTGCCTTAAATCTCAGAGGAGACTTTAGACTTTGAATTTTTAGCAATGCTGAAACTTTTTGGACTTTTACAATTCTTAAAGATGGACTAAATGCCTTTGAAAGGGAGTCTTTGGGGGCAGAATGTTATGGTTTGGGTCTAGATGCCCCCCCACAAAGCCTCATGCAGCCAGGTGGCTTTTTCTGAGGTGGCTGAATCTAGAGCATGTGATTGATTCCTGCTTCAATGCTAGGCTCAAGGGCATTAGGATTAAGAGCATGAATGTTATCTGCCCTAAGTAGTCTGGAAAAGATAAAAAGGGGCAAAAAGATGCTGTTAAGGTCCCTTGTTGCTTCTGCTACCTTGTGGGTGCCAGGAATTGTTTCTCTTCTGCTATGCCCCTCTGCCATGCGGCACTTTGCCATGAAGCCTGTGGATTATGGACTGAAACCTCTAAAAACTGTGAACTAAATAAACCCTTTCTCCTTTATCTTTGAGTATAAGGTATTTTGTCTCAGCAACAAGAAAAGTAACCAACACAACTCATTTATGTTTTTAATTTACTTAATATTACATTAGACATCTTACACTTTACTTATACATGTTGCCCTGGGTACATTTTTTAGTTTCATCTAACTGTAACATGGTATTCCACAGAGTTTCCACCAGCTTTTGTGAAGTTGAATTACAATAACAGACATCACCTAGTTTCTAGTAACTTACAAAACGAAGTTTAATTCTCAATTGTGTTACATATAATCTGTGTCTTTGCTCTATCTCCACTTCACCCTGATCTAACCTTAAGGAAGGGCTCCTGTCAAGGATAAGCCCATTCATGGGGCAGAAGGAAAGATATCCAGAAGATCCATGTTGCATTTCTTAAAGCTTCTGCTTAGAAAGGGTGCATGTCATTTCCACTCATACTGCAATTGGCAAGTTAAGTCACATTTCCAAATGTAATAAGAATTAGGTGGGAATATAATCTTCTCAAAGGGAGGCCCCAATGAAGAGGATATTATAAGGAATACAATGAATGTTTCAACTATAATACTTCTGCTATAGTGCTATGTACTGATCGCATTAACCAATTTCCCATATGTAAGCACTTAGTTCAACCACACTCCCCCTTTCATAAATGACAATTAATAAATATCTCCTACTTCCTCCATCAGTATTATATTTGATCTTCAATGGAATGAATTTAGAAGTGGAATTACTAAGTTATAGAGTAAACACACACATAGTACAATTCAGTAAAAACTGTGAGATTGCCCTGCTAGGTTCCAAAAAGCTGTACTTTCACTAACAGTATTATGCCAAAGAACTTGAATCCCTATATTGTAAATATCACTAATCATTCACTTCTTAATTTTGAAAATCTAAAGGATAAAATGTGATAACTCATTGTTTAAATGTACATTTTTCTTCTCATCAGTGATTTTGAATACCTACTCTTATGTTTTTATCTTAAATTTCTTATGTGTTTTTGCTCATCTTCCAACTAGAATGCATTTTTTAAACAACTGTATTATCCTAGGTTTTATTCTCAAGTCTTTTTGATTCATCTACTGACTATTTTCTGTGGAGGCTCTTATTCCACTCCCTTAAAGTCAATACACAGTACAAATAAGTGTCATATTTGTCTCTTTCTTTCACTCTCAATCGCTAACAATCACCTCACTTTTAGTCTGTTTAATATTAATAGGTCTTCCTAATAGGTCTTCATTATCTCTGGTAGCTCCCTAATTATAATCTTCCCTTGGGCATTGGCCCCAGATTTATTTCAGAAAATCTGATGCTGATCATATTGTTCCATTGCCTTAATAATATTAATACTTGTTCACTTTCTTCAGGAAAAATGTAAAACTCCTTGGCATCGGACTCATAAACCTACATGATCTGCTTACATCTATCTTAAAAATTCTTCTCTAGGTGCTGTTCCAGACTATACCTTCTGTAATGGAGTAATATAGATTATTTCCATAACCTAAATCAAGATGTATCAAGTGATGGCCCACAGGCCAAACCTAGCATAACACCAGCTAAGAAAATTCTATTGGATGACTAATCACTGTTATTTTTGTTTTTTCTCCAGCTGCTTTCATGGTACAAGAGAATATCTATAGCAGACATGGCCATATGGCCCACACCATGTAAAATACTTACTATAAAATACTTTAAAAATATCGGTTACTAACTGCTGCGTAACCGCTGCATGTTATTTTATCTGTTAGTAGCTCCTTATAGTATTTATTGTCTCTTAAATTTAGAACAATCCTACCCATCATCTAAATGTTAAGTCTTTGGTCAATCTTTCTCTGATTTGGAGGCTGTCTCATAAAATTTAGTGCATTTCTTTATTATTGGAAAAGAACCATCTCATTTATGGTTCTTTGGGTTTATAATTTCTAGATTGTGAGCTTTAGTTATTTTTTTTTCAATTTATAGAAGGATAAGTTTGCATACTTGTTATATGAATAAAGATGCTAGCTCAGAAAAATAGTTTATCTCTTTTTTAGGTCAAGAGAGAATTTAATCTCACCTTTTTCATGTTTCCATATTTTCTGATTACACATGTACAATGCAAATCAGAAGGATTTATTAAGAATGTGCTGCTTTGAGGATAAATTTGCATGATAGTCTTGCTGAGGATTTGTAGGGATTCAAATTCAAGGGTGCTGAATTATCTAAAAATGTGTGGGCAAGAAAGGAGGAAGTTGGGCCCAGGATTTAGCTCAGTGGTACCATGCCTGCCTCATAAGCACAAGGTCCTGAGTTTGATAACCAGTATCAAAAAAAAAAAAAAAGAAAAAAAGAAAGGAAGAAGTTAAGACAGATGAAACCTAAATCTCTGTGAAGTATTATTCTAGTTAAGAGTGATTATACATGGAATTAAAGTGATAAAAATCATATCATGAAAAATAAATATTAGAAAACTAGTATTAAAGTTCTTCAGAAAAAGTGGGAAATGGGGTGGGGGTGTGGTATGGTATTTATTCTAAGAAATTGGCTCACATAACCAACACTGCCATCCCTATAATAAAACCACTTTCTACATCCTGCCAGATCTGGCTTCTAATTGTTTTGTTAAACAAATTTCTATCTATGTTCATACTTTTTTCTTCTCTTATCTTTATCCAGTTTTAGGATTACAACAATGTTGATTTCCTAAAATGAGGGGAGACGTGTTCCTTTTTTTTCTGCTTTAAATGTTTGATATAATTTATCAGTTAAAATGTATAGGAGCCTGCTGTTGTCACATAGGTAGGTTTTCAAGATAGGAATATCCTTTCTTTAATAGGTGCTATTCAAATTTTATATTTCCTCCAGAGTTAGTTTCATTAATTTGTCTTCCAAGGTACTTCTTAGAAGTTGCCAAATTTATTTCAAAATAGATTTTTATAATATGCTTTCTATATCCTTTTAAATTCTGTAAAATCTGGGGTAATGTCTCCTAGATCTTGATATTGTAATTTTAAAAATGTATAATTGATATTGTGTAATAGGAAGAAAATGTCTAAAGGAGCAGGGGAAGTGGGGGGGGGTAGGGGAAAGGAAAGAAGGGAAAAGAGAAAATAGGAGAAAAGGAAAAAAATGGAAACAAAATCTTTGCAAATAGGGAAGGGTGGAGGGGGTGAAGGGAGGGCAGGGGAAGGGGAAAAAAATAAGAACCAAGATACTCATGTAATGGTACAAGATCTCAATGATGACTGTAACTGTATTTTATACCTAAACTGTACCAATAAACTTAATTGGGAAAAGAAAAAGAGAAATTGGCTCACATGCTAGCAAATCCAAACTCTGCAAGGTAAGCCAATAAGCTGAAGGCTCAGGGGAGCCAGTGTCCTACTCTGAGTCCAGAGACTGGAAGCAGCTCTAGGACCAGAAAGTTTTGACATTGTGGATGAAGTACAAGAGCAGTTTGCTGGAGAGTCCTTCCTTGCTTGGGAGACACCATGATTTTTGTTGTTTGAGCTTTTAAGTGATTGGAGGGGCAATCTGTTTCACTCAAAGTTCATCAATTTATATGTCAATGTCATCCAAAACACCCTGACAGAAACATATGGATGTCTGACCAAATAGAAGGGGTCCCCAGTAGAATACCAATGACATACTTAGAATTTACTATTACCCTAATATATCTATACTGATGTCAGACAAAGAAGACTTTTTCTTTAAAACATTCCTTTAAACATTTCATTCTAGGGAAGGAAGATGAAAGAAATTAACATTTCCTTTGTATCTACTTTTGACACAGCTTATTTTTTAATTTCATTTTTTATTAGTACATATTTGTCAAACATATGATCACATTCATCCTATGGAATTTGTAACTGTACATAATAAAGAGAACCACATCATAATTATTATAGAATAAATTCATCTAGACAATATGATAATTTAAAATACATATGCTCTTTTTTCAAATTGATGAACGAGAACTTTAATTTTTACACATAAAGGTTGACGAAAACCATTAGTTTCCTATTAAAGAAAACCCAGAATTTCAATTAAAAAGAATAATGTCTAAATTTACTCATTAAATACTATTTACATTTTCTAAAACAGAGCTTGCAAACATCCAGCTTGCCCCATTGCATATAACATGTATACTTGGTCTTGAATCCTTTGTACTGAGATTAAATACATAATGACAAAATTTAGAATACATTTTTTAAAACTGATAAAATATAGTAAAATATTAAAATTCAATATCATAACTAGATATTTTAATAACTTGGTATTTACCTTGACTTATGTGATAATTCTTGACTAGTATAAAAAATAAAGAGTACATAGTTCCATTCAAAAGAATGAAAAGTAAAGAAACTAGTAAACATTTGGCTAAATCAAAACAGTTTTTTCATTTTTATTTTCTATAAAAGATAGTTATTTGGCAAAAACATCTACAACTTGCAGTTTGTAACCTATGTACAAGATATACAAATAGATCCATCTAAAAATAACACAAAGGATAGGAAAAAGGAAGTGGCAGAGGAGAGTTGTAAGTATTTTACATTAACCATAATATATGAGGTTACTGGATGCTATTCCATAATTTAAGGATGTTAGTCTATTAATTATTGACCATAAAAAGCAATCATGAACAAAATTATTTAGGCAGTGATATATTAAATGTAATATTAAATTAATAAATCCAAACAGTACAAAAGAGGAAAAAATGAACATAAGAGTTTTTGTGAAAAGTTTTTTTAAGTAGAAAGATAATAGATTTAAACTTAAAGACATTCATAATTGTGTTACATATATTAGGTCCAACTATTTTAATTAGAAGACAGAGATTGTTTTGTTGGATTATTAAAAAGTTATGTTTCCTAACCAGTTGGCTTAAAATAAGATACAGATATGTGAAAAATTAGATAACAAAAATAGTTTCCTTCAAACATTAAAAGAATAATGTAGTATATGTTATATTAGGTAAAATAATCTTATAAAATGTTATGTCATTAAATAATGACAAATTTTTCATTTCATAAGAAAATTTAATAATCCTAAATTTATATACATTTGATAACACAACTTCTAAATACATGAAGCAAGAAATGACAAAAATAAAATTAAAAATAGGTAAATTTACAATTTTTGGTGATTTAATGTCTCCTTAATGGATACCATAAGTAAATAAAAATAGAATTATATTTCAAGTCAGTAGCTGAAAGATATTTAGAAAAGCATAAATAATTATAGTTAAACATACTTTTAAAGCAAAAATGAAATTAAAGAAATGATTCTATTTACATTTATTTTAAAAGAATGAAACACTTTGAGTAAACAACAAAAGAAATGCAGAATTTATATTCCAAAGACCACAAAACCCTGTTGAAGGAAATAAAGAGAAACTAAATAAATGGGAAAGCATACTATTCCTATGTACAGGTATTGGAAGACCTATTGTTAAAATTATCAACATTCTGACAGTTTCATTTCTGGGTGTTTACCCAAGAGAAATCAATACATAAGTAGATACAAACACATGTACACAGATGGATACCGCTGTCTTATTCATTATAGCCGAAAACTAGAAACAAACAAATGCCTGCCATCTAATGAATGGATAAACTGTAGAATATCCTTATAATAAATTGTCATTAGCCAATAGAAAGAAAGTACTTATTCTACCACATGAATGAACCTTGAAAACAAACTATGGTGAAAGAAACAGTCAAAAATAACCTTATGTCATTGCATTATTTCATTTATAATCAATATCTAGAATAGACAAATCTACAGAAACAAAATACACATTAGTAGCTGCCTAGGACTAGTGTAATGGTGGAAATTGAAATCGAGGGTAAAAGTAAATTGAGGGTAAAAGTTCAGTAAGTTGAGGCTTCATTTGGAGAATAATGAAAATATTCTAAAATTGATCTTGATCATGAATGCACAACTTTATGACTATAGTAAAAGCCATAGAATAATAAATTTTAAATAAGTAAACTACGATATGTGACATATATTAATAAAAACATCAAAAATACTCATAGGGCTGGGGATTTAGCTCAGTGGTTCCACTGCCTGCCTCACAAGCGCAAGGTCCAAAATTTGATCCCCAGTACTAAAAGAGAAAAAGAAAAAAACTTTTATAAATCCTCTGAGATGTGAGGAGTGAGAAGAAAAATAATTAAATATTTTCAATATATATATGAGCCATACACACTGTGTTTTTCCCCTGTGCTCTGCTGTATCTCCACACAGTACCAGATTTAATCTATCCTTCCATGTTTAATGCCCTGATGCCTCATTTGGGGCCAGTTTTAAGAAAAGTAAGGGTTAATACAAACACTGCAATTCAGAAACAGTTCATTTGGCAGCTATGTGAGTAGTGATTTGGGTAGTATATACACTATAGATACACTGGACAAAAAGATGATTTATGTCCCAGGTGGGACAGAGCCAGACGAGGCCAGATTTTATCATGCTACTCAGAACAACGTGCAACTTAAAACTAAGATTTGATTGTTTCAAGAACTTAATAATTTCAAAAACTGAAACGTGAATTACAGTTAATATAGATTTTAGAGAGAAAAAATTACCTTAATGGTTACATTAATAAAGAAGAAAATTCAAAATTAATGATCTAAACTTCCAGTTTGGAAGGTAAAACAAAGAATTGCAATTTAAATCAAAACTTGTAAGGGCCAGGGATTTAGCTCAGTGGTGTCACCGCCTGCCACGCAAGCACAAGGCCCTGAGTTCAATCTCCGGTAGAAAAAAAAAAAAAAAAACACAAAAAACAAACTTGTAATATTGATGAGTATAAACCAGTTAAATAGAAGCGTGCAATCCTGAGGAAAACCAACAGTGAATTCTTGAAAAAAAAATTATAATGGATTAGCCTTCGTGTAGATTGATTATTAAAAAGACAGGTAAAATATCCATTACCAAGATCAAAATGGAAAAACAACATTGTTGCAGACCCTAAAGTCAATAAAATGAAAATATGGAAATATGATGAACAATTTTAAGCCAATAAATTCAGCAATTTAGAAGAAGTGTTGTCATTTTTTCTATATCCATTCTCCTGTAAAATCCTGCTTAGATACATATTTCATTATAAAGTATGAATTTTTAAATTAGTCATGCAAAATTTACAAGCACCAAAAGTTGCAGATCTTCAATGAAAAACTTGATTTTCAAAATGTATTCCAAATTGCTGAATTTATTGGCTTAAAATTGTTCATCATATTTTCACATTTTCATTTTATTGACTTTAGGGTCTGCACCAATGTTCTTTTTCGTTTTGATATTGGTAATGTATATTTTACCTTTCTTTTTACCGATCAATCTACATAATAATAACTCTTGAACCCTAATAGAGAATGAAGAGGAAAATAGGAAAGGGATGAGTGTATCGGCCAACGGCAGCAAAATAACTAAACACAAATTATTTAATTTATGCGGTGTCATTTTTTATTCCAAAAGCCTGGGTTGCCTCTTGTGAAAATCTGATCGCTGTCCTGCATTTTCTTGAGCTTTGTGAGAAACGAATTCCTATTGCCTGCTGACTTGAAACTATGTGTGAGCTTGGGAAAGGTTTTCAGCTTGTCAATTTCCCCTGCTTTGTTCCATGGAGGTTTTGTGGCCTGGGATTCATAACTTCACTTACAGATCTGCATGAGGTGCAGTTCCTCTAGGGGGTGCTGTAGCCAGGAGGAGAGTCAATTTATGACACTTTTATGCTCCTAAAAGATCACAGTAGGCCCTATTTGATTTTTTATGGATCCAGTGGGAGAGTAAAGGGGGTAATGCTCAAGAATACATTCCATTTAAATGATTCCTTTATTCAAAGGGTTTTACAAATGTTACATCATTAAACAAGGTTCCCGTTGAGAAATATTAGAAGTAAATACAAAATTGAAATGCCTATTTCACAGTGGGACAATATTATGTCATTCAAGAAGACAAGCCTAGAGAATGTCACGTAAGAATACTGCACGCTAATTAACATATAACAATAACAACTTGTGTAGTTTTAATTGTACCTCCCTCTAGATTTTCCTAAAAATTCTAGATTTGTATTTTAAGTTGTTACGAGCATCAAACATACATGGAAGTCTTTGGTAATGAAGAATGAGGATTTTCAAGGCACATAACAATAAATGTTAACCTTGAGTTCTTTATTATTAGAGACATAACAACATCATTCACTGTGTTTTAAATATAAGGATGCCAAGTACTAGGATATTTATCTGGATTGCTAAATAATACACTGATAGTTAGTAGCAGGTTTGAAATTAGATCCTACATGTTTAGGGATTGAACATTTACTGTTTTTTAAATTCTGATTGTAAGGGATTCTAATTTAATTTAAGGATAGCTTTTAAAATGCTTGAACAATGTAAAGAAATTTTAATAAAAAGAAGCATTAATCCTGAGCCCTTAAAAATCAAGCCTGAAGAATAAAATGACAGAACATAACAAGCTAAAAAATGTTGTTGCTCTAAAGGAAGGAACTATAAGATGAAATGTACTTGTACATATATGTGAGGTTAGTTATTAATTTTAAAATTAGGAAAAATAAATGTATTTGTAGAAGCCCAGGAATGGTCTATTAAATTACTGAAGGTCATGAAAGTACAGTTACAGAAAAAAGTAACATTATTCAATAATTTTCTTTTTGCTTAGATCCAGGCTAATTAGGAATTTAAATAGTCTGTATAAAGCTTAAACTTCATGTATCTGTTGAAAAAACAAGAATATTAAAGAAATACTGAGGATTTAGGTCAGGGGCAACATATTTATCTATAACCCATTTAGAGACACCATTGTTTCTAAGAGTCTTGAACACACTAATTTGCAAGTTTATAGTTAAGTTATGCTTTTTATTAACCATCTTTTGCTTTTGGGAGCTGAATTTTGGTAAAGTACTTCGAGTTAATCACTTATGACTGAACATCATAAACATTCATTCTTAAAATTCTATAATTCAAATTCTTAACAGTTTAGAATTGGCCAACTTCTGCTTACAAATTACTCAGAATCAGTCATTTAGTTAGCTGAGCAAAGGCCAAACAAGATGGAGAACACAAAGCTAGCAGTTTGGAAGGCGAAATGAATGTCCTTCATCAAATTCATTTGGAGCTCCAGCAGTGAGTTAGGTAGGTAAGGGGAAAGGCAGATAATTTGCCAGCAATCAGAATTAGAAATAGCCAAAGCATAATTGAGGAATTGTAAATTTGACTTTGAAATCGTTGATGAAAAGGCACTATAGGAAACATAATTATTAGCATACTGTTTAATGTTTTAATTGGATGTGGTTTGCTGTGCTGTGCCAAAGTGATTTTTGAGGTTGATTGCGCTTTTACCTCCCTTCCTTTTCTTTAAAGCTCAGCCAACCTTAGCAAGAGAAAAAGGAGGTAAAATATATGAAAGGAGAAAAAAGCTAATGATATAAGAATGTGTGGTTTTCCCTGTCATGAAACATGACTCTCAAGTTTCTCATTTGGACGCAACATCCAGTCTTTTACAGACAGAAGAATATTGTAGTAGGCAGCAAATCTTTATGGTCTTGGATATTTACAGGAATTCCGTTTGTTGTATTAAATTATTCTACCATCCACACAATATTCTACTGGCTTTGATTATAAAGGCCTTTAATCATTGATAGCAGTTATTTGTTAAGAGTAGCTTCTATTATGTTGACATAAGCCAAATTGTTGGTTATTTCTTAAGGAGCAAAGTAGTCAAAATATTAACGAAACAAAATGTTCACTTATTATATTAGAATTCAATATTTATCAGTATGGAAAATATAAATTATTTCCTGAAAAAATAAATTTTATGAGCACATCATTTTGTATGCTGAATATTTTTATCACATGCAAGCAAAATAAAATCAACAGAGACCACTTTTCTCTTTCAGTCATGTGGATTACTTTTTGCCAGTCACTCAGGGAAAAAAAATAGTCTCAATTCATATGAAGCTTCTTTGATCTTCATGTAAATAAATAGGCGGCCTTCCTCTCATAGCAATCTCTTTTGAATATGATTTCTTTCATCAAGAAGTTTGTCTCATTCCTGTGAACATCAAGGTAAGTTTGCTTCAAAACTTCAAACAGACATTTCCTACACATTTACAGGAAATATATTAAACACTGTAAATGACAAAACTTCCTCTCCGTTTCCTCAGAAGACAGAGAAACAGAGAGAGAGAGAGAGAGAGAGAGAGAGAGAGAGAGAGTTTTCAGTTGCGCCCCAACTGATAGGAGGCACATCCTACAATGTAGTCATAATATTCTAGCCAGAAAACTTGCAGGAAAACCAGAAAACATATTCTGAGAAAGATGAGCTGCCTTAACAGAACTTGGGAAGACAACCAACAACAAATGACTAAAAAGAAGGCCATAAACTATGAGGACTCAGAGTTTTAAGACTGCATGTTTATTCCAGTAAGAAAGATTTAAAAGAAAATTTGGTAAAATAGGACGTGTTAGATATAGTATTAGTTTAGCTTGAGAAGATCAATGTGGATTTGATCTGTTTCTTATTTTTCCAAGCTAGCTCTAATTTGCCTGAGTTCTTTAACTCCCAGTTGGCTCAGCAATTTTATATGATTCTTGGCACTGTGTGAAATGCATTTTTTCTGGTCCTTGAAAGTTGACCGATTTCTTGCTGAATGAACTAGTCAGCCAGCTGTGAAGCCAATTTTCCTAGCTTCAGCAGACAGGACATCTTTGTCATTTTACTTTTCCACAAATTGAAAACAAATTTTTCAATTGATTCCAAACAAGGGTATGGGATGATGATATTTTCATGTCTTGATGCTTCAAATCTAAAGTGATGTCTTACTGTTTAACTCATCAATAATCATATGACAATTGATAATATGTGTCATTTGCTCAGCACTTACATTATTTCCAAATGATTCAATATCATGCCATTCATCAGGCACCAACCTACTAGAAGCAAAGCTCTGTAGATGAAAAAGATATTTAAGGTTCTACTCCTGATCTCTAGGCAATCACACTGTTAATGGGCAGATACACATGTGGAAAAATCTCTTAGCCAAGGGTGTCACTATCTTCATTAAAGGTTTTAAAAATAATTTTTATAAATTATTGTAGATTTTGTAAATTGTGACTGATTTATAGTAGAGATTGTCTTTAACATACATTTGAATGTAATATTTGTCTATATAAATAGGTACTAGAGATCTAGGCAATGGAAACAGTTTCAGTAGAAAAAAAAAGTAGTTATGTTACATATAAATATCCATAGCAACTAAAATATTGTTCTCATGGGTACATATATTAAGAAAGAACATTTTTACATATGTGATTTTTAGTATTAGAAAACCAGTGTAACATACTAGTTAAAAGCTCAGATGTGATGTCAGAGACGTGAGTTTGGATCTTTGCCCAGGACTGCTCGTTGTATACACTTGGGCTACATGACTTGGGAAGTTTCAATTTCCATAGCTATAAAATAGTGGTCAGAAGACTTAGAAATTATTTTAGAACAGATTTAACAATGGGTTGAAGCATTTTACAAGACTCCTGAACATAATACAAAATCAGTTATTGTTATCCACTTAATTAGTCAAAAAACATGGTAAGATCTTATGTGTTCTTTTTCATTTCTTTAAACATATAACTTTTAAATGGTGAATGTCACTATACTTACATGGAGAAATATGATTTAGAGCTGATGTCTTCAAATGCTTACTGTCTAGATGGTTCCACTAAAATTATTCATTACTATGTAACTTCATATTCTCCATTTTTTTAATTACAAATAGTTACGGGGTTGCTTTATTCAAATTATTCATTTGCCTGGAATGCTCTGCTCTTTAAAATCTTATGTTTTCCCTCCTAATTAAAATGACTATATCTAGAAGAATTCATACTTTTGCTACAGAGAAGAGCTCTTGTTCTTTCATTTGAAACTTTGAAAGTCAGAAAGTAAGAAAATCCATATTAGAGGCTGAAGAATGGGCTAATGAATTATCTTTATGTCTAAGGCTGATATATTTGATACAATCATAATACCCTATGTTCTAGGAGGCTCTTGTCTATCCATACACAAACCCGTACATTGACTTATTTATTTTAAAAATAGATACTGAGTATCTTTTCACAGAAGGATGTTACATTACAGTGTGAGAGATACAAGCAAGCATTTAATTTTTTAAAAAAGAAATTTAACTACTAATTAATGAAGCATATTGGGTGTCATTTATTAAAGAAAAAATTACATTGGGAGCATAATCAAATGATTAAATCAAAGAAATATGATAATGTGTTCCTATTATCATTATATTTATTAAAATTTTGGGAGCATAGCAAAAGATATTTCATTTCACAAGAGATTGATTTTGAAACTTCTCAATTGAGACAATAAAAAATTTCCTTACTTCTGGTTCTATAGACAACTTTCTAGTCATTTGTTTTTTCTTATCTTTTTACATGTTTATATTCAAATACTATGCTATTGAACTCCATATCTCTTTCTAGTCATCACTGTTGTAGACTTCTCCCATTCCAGACCAACTTTAATCTTTAAAATTACTTCACCATAAAAAATTTCTCTTCTCTTCCAAAGATTCCAACATTTCTGTTGGACGTACACTTCATTCCTGAACTGCGATATTTTAAATATTTGATGTCACCAAATTTCATTGATATCATTTCCTTCTAATGCAGTGAGTGATGTGGAACACTTCTGTCCTCAGAATGACAAATTAGCATTGTGCTTTTTACACTACAACTTTTTAAATGTATTTCTTTACTAATCCTTCATGGATACTCACATTATTTAACCCTTCACCAGGATACCCAACCAGGCACATGCATTTCATCCATTGGTTCATTTATTCTGCTCATACTTACATTTTAAGTAAATTTTCATTGTAAAACTAGACTTTTATGGATCCTGTTTTTACCAAGAGCTTCCTCAATTATTTGGCTCTACTTACGTGGCTTAGCAGGAATGATTTTCCTAGAAAATTAAATATTCCTGCCATGACACTTGACTCACACAGTTTTATAATACCAAGGATTCAGTAGTTGTGACTATATGCAAATTTATTATACACAACATTACCTCCTAACTTAGTTTTTAAGGCCAGGACACAATAACTATATGTTTGAACGTTTTAGAATGGAATTTCCAAGTTATTAAGGTTAGCCTCTGATAGTCAGTGATAAGATATTTGTTTAAAAACTATAAATATTTTGTTGGAAAATATTATGCATGCTTGTTTTTAGTAGATTTTATGTACAAAACATGAGCTTTTTCTCCTCAATATTTATTTTCAAGTAACTCTTCTTGATTTTCATAATTATCAAATACCTTCTGTAAACTAGAATGTTAAGAGAACATATGATATATAAAGAAAAAAATTTTTTCTAGTTCACTACTTGTTATCAACGTTAATAAACTTACTTTATATTTTCACTATTATATAAACAAAAAAATCATGATATAAATAATTTTCAATTCATTATTTTCACATAATATCATGGTGTGAACATAACACCATTTTAATGCATATTTTGCATGTGATAAAAATTATTCACCTATATCATAATTTATTTAACCACTGTAATCATTGTTGGATATTAAAAGTATAACTTTTATTAACACAAATCATAATTTTCTTAAGATAAATGTACTTTAAATGCTCATATTTGTTCAAATACCTGAATATTAATAAATAATGTTGAATAGGTTGGGAAAAAGTATAAGCAGCTCAGATTGTTTTATATTACAGAGAATGGTTATTTGGCCATAATTTCCAGAGGATTCAGGCTTCGTGATTCATAGGCATCACACACTTTATATTAGCTGTTAAATCAAGAACTTGACTGAATTTTTCTTTTGAATTCATCAAAGATACTTTAGCTTGCCCCATATTATGGAGTTTTGTATAAGTTACCTAATGATGCATTTGTTTATCCCCATCATTTGCTACCACAGTGTCCCTAGATTGTCATTTTGAGTGACAGTCTTTGTACGGCTATGGCCATGCAAGTAGCTGGACATGAGCTCATTTGCTGGAATGTAGGTGACCTCTTATCCTGGTGACTTTTCTTTTTTATGACTCATCCCATCTCTCTATTTCACTCTCTTTCTGTTTATTTTTCTTTTGTCTCTGTAAAATTATCTACTTTGTTTCTACTATTATATTTATATCATTGTTATTCTTTACTTCTTGATGTCACATTACCTAACACTAAACAAAAATTGATTCATTCAAGTAGTCATTATTCAATATGACATTTGTCTAATAGGTACGATATCTTGAGATAATCCCACAAGTTATTGGATTTTTACAAGTTAAGATGATAAATGTTACTTTTGGTTAAGACAGGGATCTTCAAGATATGTCAGTATGTCAGAATCACAGAACTACAAACAGAATAGAAAAATCTTGAACAGTTTTAGAATAGAGCTAAACGCATAGTGAACACTTGGAGTTCCAAACTCCATTATAACAATCTTCATCACTTTTTGACATATTATCCTCTGAAATGTTGTGTTAAGTGTGCCTGTTGCCTCTTACTCTCTACAATATCTTTGTATTTCTTCCAATTACCTGAGGATGATACCTAAAAAAATCTACTCTACTTTGAAGTAAATTTGGGGGATTGGAAGATTATATATTATTGATTAATCTTTCTCCCTTAATTTCAACATAGAAAATCCAGCATTTTCAGTTTAATTACATTCTCTTTGGGGTGACTGAGGATAGCATTTATGATTCTCTCCTACCAACTCTTTTCAACTCACTGTGTCTCTATACTCACTTAGTATATCTTTATTCAGACATATGGGAATAAAAGTCTTTTTCTCCAATGTGAAGACGTCACCATGAACTTTGTAGTCAATCATCCCATTCCTTTTTAGGGCCCATTTTATTCCCATTGTTATCATTATTTCTTTTCCCAGAATTTTATTTCCTTCTTTTTTTAAAACCATCTATCAGTTCCTGTCAGCTATCAAACATACACAACTGGATTCAGCTGTCTCTGTAGCTAGTGACTCTATTGTTGTTGAAGTTTTCCCCTGAAGCATTGTGCATTGACTGATTTTACCAAAAAGAACTTTTGCTATGATATGGTACACTTTGTGAGAAATTCTGTTGTTTTCTTTCATCATGTGGAATGTGCATAGTCTGAAAGTTAGTTGGCACTCATTTCGCAGGTTGTGACATATCTCACGCTGGTCATTATTGCAAATAGGAGCTATTTTTGCATTGCTTTCCCCATACCAAAGGCAAATGATTAGATCATTTTAAGAACATGCCTTACATTACTCCCCAGTATGCTTAATTGATTATCAGGACAGAAGATTAATGGCTGGTGGTGGTTTTCCTATATTCTTATTTCAATTATTTTTTAACAATATAATAACAATTGTCTTCTGCTGAACAGCTTTGACTGTGGCAAAGGGTTAAGATTGGTATATGATCATTATAGCTACTGTGAGCAATAATAAATACCTTCACAAAATCTACATTGCTCATAATACTTTTTTCTCCCATAGGCTTTCTCTGAAGTGTTAGAAAGTCCTTATAAACCGCAAGTCAACACCACAGTGTCTTCTAAAATAAACTTTCCACTAAGTAAATTCCTTCATTACTAAGTCTTAATCTTTAATATCCCATTTTTTTTAAGTCTTTTATTGGTACATTGTAGGTATACAATACATTTACATTCATCATTGGGATCTTGTACCATTACATGATATAACTTGGTTCTTATTTTTTCCCCATTCCCCTGTCCTCCCTTCCCCATTTACATAGATTTTGTTTCCTTTTATTTTTTTCTTTTCTCATAATTTCTTCTTTCCCTTCTTCCCTTTCCCCTTCCCTTCCCACCTTGCATACAACTCTGGACCTTTTCCTATTTCAAATTATCAATCATTCTTTAGCTACACACATACACACTTCTAGCTATTTTGTTCTCTTGGTCTCACTGCACTTACTCTGAGACTTTCCCTGCGTGAATCAGACCTTTTCTCCAAGGCTTGGCCTTAAACTCTGTTTTGATTTGAGACTGAAGAAATATTTAAATCATTTGCTATTAGGGACACCAAACTTCCCATTTCAGTTCAAACACTATACATCCATGATTACATTCATTAAAAAAGATTCTATTTATCACTAGTCTCCACTAGTAAATCCAGACTTGGGTTGGTGGATTGGGTGAGTATGCAATTACTCAATTACACAATTTTCCTAATCTTAAGTTATAAAACAACCAATTACTATGCTCAGGAACTCCGAATGTCAAAACTTCAAACAGATTGTAGCTGGGATTATGTTTCTATCCCACTGTTTGGAAGTTCACCTGGAAGCTTCTGGTGGCTATAATCATCTGAAAATTCACTCACATTTTCAGGGCAAGAGCAGATGCATAAATGTATTTACTTATTACTGTATGCTAAGAACTTTATGTTAATTATCTCTTTTATTCTTTACAGAAATAATTTAATTTTAATTTGCAAACAAGAAACTCTATGATATGGCAGACACAGATTTGTTATTCCTTGTTCGACTGTTCTTCCAGTCCCTAATGGCAACTCAGAAACTACATGGTTAACTCTTCTCAAGATTGGTTTTTTCCTTAATTTTCTCTCTGTCTTCCATCTACAGTCCATTCTCTTTAATAATTCTACTTTGAAAACCCATGAAAATGTCCATCATATAATTTCTGATCACTCCTGTACAGTTTTATTCCTCCAGGCTAGAGATACATCAAGTCCAGATATTGTATCTTGGCCATATTTCAAAAGAACTGGTCAGTGGTTATTGCTCAAACATGTTTGTTGAATAATTTATTTGGAAGGAGTATAATACTTCTAATTCTTCTTAACATATAACATCCAAAAATGTGGTATCCATCCTTCTTTCAAACACCTCATCTATATGATCCATACAGTTTTACCATTAATATGAGGATATAAAGGATACAAACATAATTTACAGGAACTCTAGCAATGATATTCATAATGTCCTTTGGATTTGAAGTGTTAATCAAAACTGAACATCAGTGCTTTTGATAGTGTTAAAAAGTAAACAGAAAGCTTTGAATTTAAGTTTGTTTAAACTATTGGAAACTAAATATTATTACTATATTGGGTTTGCCTTTTGAAAAAATCATATTTATCTTACCTTACATTTAAATAAACAATGATATCCTTCTTTGAGAAAACTCATTTCTATTGTTAATGCCATGTATGTTTTGATTTAACAGTAGCATGCAATATTCTGTTTCACTAATCAAATTATTTTTATTATTTTCAGTTGAAATATATCAGCACTATTTCATGAATAAAAAAACGTATTTCTACTTGAGCACTGAAAGAACACAAATAAGTTCCTAAGCCTTTTAGTGAAATCTCATGAAGTGTAATAATATAAAAATAAAAGTTCATATCGATCTAGTTTTGCAAGCAGAAAATGTTCAAGCGTTTCAAAAGATGTAGTACACGCCACAAATATTTTAGGCCTCTAAATTTACTTTTTAGAACACTATCTAATGGTCATAATACAACCTTGAATCCTGTTCACATCTCACTGTTATCAAATGTGTGGCATGACAAACTCGGAGGAACACGGTCAGACATTCTCTCATAATTACACAATCTTCTTGCATTACAAGGCACAATCAAGATCAAAACCCACTATGCCGACATGGGCATGGTTTTCCACAAATTCAGACACAGAAATCACTGACGGGCTACTTCTCAGCACTGCTATTTCCTGATTTCTACTGACCCATGTCTGGGTTGAATGGACAGGTCTCTGAAAGTTGTCCTAGTTGAATTGTTTGCTAAAATATTACAAAACTAGAGAACAGACTGTGAAAGGAACTATTCATGACTGACTTTCAGGGTTAGATTCTGGAAGCCACACAAAAGAAAAAAGTCTTAAAATGTGGGGACAGCTCTCAGATGGAACCAAAGTTACAACAGAGTTAAAGGTGGAATTTAATGTTCTCCCAGGCACAAAGGACTCTGATTAAGCTCATAAGCTATGTAATTCAATGACTACTGAATCAAAAGGATATTGATAAATTTTATGGTTTCTCTTAAGGAATAATGTACAAATCATTCCTTATAGATTTTCATCTGTGAGTACGTATGTAACTTGATATAGAAGAGCTCTGGTACATTTGACTATAACTAGTCCAAGCATGGTTGAAGTAACACTTGCAAAGGAGAGAGGAGGCAGGAGGGGGAAAGTTCTTCTTTGAGGGGATTTGCTTTTATTTCATGTATGTATTAGGTAATAATTGATATATATTAGAAAAGAAAAGTTTGTTTTGGCCTTACATGATTGATAAGTGTACATTGAACACAAAAAGTCAATTACTGTTGATATTAAGAGAATCTATAAATATTATGAAATTGTTTCACTTTATAATTCACCACAGACTTATTATTATAGTCGGGTTATATTTTACCTGATATCAGTTCCAAATCTTAGACAGGCTTTTGCTCTTATTTCCAATTGGTAGAAACTGGTATACCTGTAAATATATATGAATAATTTCATGTGATTTCCTTCTTCCCACATTTGACGACCTCTTTTTTCCTTTACTACTTCCTAAAACCTCTTAATCTTATCTTTATTATTTGAAAGACCAAGTCCATCCACCATCCTGCCAGACCCTACTTACACCTGTAAGTTGCATCATCATCATGTAATTTTGTAGTCTTCTACCTGCTGGCTACATTCTAAACACTGTAGGATACCTGAGAGTGACCTTAGTGTCACCATCAAATTACTTTACATTTTTGTGCACATTTGTTAGCAGATGTGCTTATCAAAGTCCATCTTAATATTGGTAGTAATCAAAATTCTTTAGCTCTTCACTATAACAGGGATGAACAGTGGGACATTCTCTGTTTTGGTGGCAGATATTTGTTTCTATTTAAAACAACCTTACGTCACAATGGCATTAACTCATTATTGGCAGAATTACTTTTTCCAAAATTTACCAGCCTGCTAGTCCTACAACTCTAGGAAGAACCAATTTATGAACTTCTGGATCATAGATATTTTTATAGCTAACTTCTTTGATTTCACACAATTCTATGCATGTTGCATTTTTCATTTTAAAAATTTACTCTAGAAAGAACCCTTTGGATCATCACACTGACAAAGCAGTTTATGTCTAGAATAGCAACAAAAACATGGGTTTTTGAAAGCAATCGCTTTGGGTTTGAAAAATAAAGTTCCAATAAGAACTCGCATTCTGTTTTTCAATCTAGTCATTGTGTCCTATGCTCTTTCCTAGGAGAAGAAAATAACATTCATGTTGGGAATTACCGACTTTAGGCTCTCACTGCTCCTTTCATTGCTGATTCACATATTGGCAAAATAAAAAGAACATCAGAATTGGAGTCAGAAAGCATGGGTTTTCTAGTCCTTAAACTGCCACTAAAAATAATCAATTAACTACAATATATAAACTCATTACTCTGTAACAGGCTCAGTTCCAGGCAATTCATATACATTACAGGACAACATTTTAAAACATTCATTTGTACTAATGGTACTCCAATTATTGAAGTACTTTAGCATAGCTGTAAACATTCCCATTTCCCATAGATCCCCAAGCCAGATGGGTAAGTATTGATTGACATTTATTTATTTATTTATTTATTCATTTATTTTCAGTACCTGGGATTGAACTCAGGACTTTGTGCTTATGAGGTAGGCAGGGTGCCTTTTATTTATGAAGAAGGATGTTTCTTTAACTCTAAGTTGGGGTTTGCAAATATCTAGGGTTTCCTTTTCATTATGTAATAAGAAATCTTGATGCATGCTGTCCCATGATGCTATTCAAAAATATTGCTTAAACAGTTGTCGAGACCAAGACTTATTCTAACTTTCTGTTGTGCCATTCTTATTACTTGTCCATATTCATAGTCAGGAAATGGATGCTCTGTAGGCAAGCATTATATCCATGCTCAAGTTGAGAAGAACAGGAGAAAAATAAAATGGCCATATCAAATAGGTCTCTTTTTAATTGGGGAAATAATAGCTTATCTGGAAGCTTTTTTGATATCTACTTGTATCTTAATGGCCACATTTGAAACATAAAGCCATTTTTTAATTGAAAGGAAATCTAGAAAGGTGAAAAGGGTTTTACCTGGGAAAACTGACACCCTAAATATTTTTGGAATTTGATTTTTTTTTCTTTTTCTTTTTTTTTTTTGCCCCATTAAGTTTATTGGTAAATTTTAGGTGTAAAACACAGTTACATTCATCATTGGGATCTTGTACCATTACATGAGTCTCTTGGTTGTTATTTTTTTCCCCTTCCCTTGCCCTCCCTTCACCCCCTCCACTCTTCCCTATTTGCAAAGACCTTGTTTCCATTTTTTTTCCTCTT
>NW_004624770.1:3754983-3783615 GCF_000247695.1 Heterocephalus glaber
CAACCACTGTGGAAATCAGTATGGAGATACCTCAAAGAACTAGGACTAGAGGTCCCATTTGACCCAGCTATTCCTCTTCTGGGTATCTTCCTGAAAGAATTAAAAGAATCATACCACAGCAATATATGTGCACCCATGTTTATAGCAGCATAGTTTGTAATAGCGAAAGCTTGGAAGCAGCCCAAGTGCCCATCAACTGGAAACTGGATAACGATGTGGTTTTTATAATAAAATGGAGCACTACTCAGCCATAAAGAATGAGAAACTAGAGGTAAATGGATGCATATTGAGGCCATACTCCTTACTTGAAATAAATAGGACACACGTGTAAACACTGAATAGTTTCTCTGATATGAGAAACTGAAAGTGTAAATAAGGATTAAAATGATTAAAATGAATAATTTATCATTTGAAATAAGAAGTAAAGGTCCAAAGGATTAGGGGAAGAGTGAGGGGAAGGGGAAAAGAAAAAAGGGAAAGGAAAAATTATGAGAAAAGGAAAATATGGAAACAAATTCTTTGTAAATAGGGAAGGGTGGAGGGGGTGAAGGGAGGACAGGGAATGGGGAAAAATTAAGAACCAAGATACATCATGTACAGGTACAAGCACCCAATGATAAATGTAAATATATTGTATACCTAAAATGTGGCAATAAAATAATTTAAGCAAAAATAAATAAATAAATATAATAAAAAAATAAAGACTTATTTCTCTAAGGTAATATCATGGTGTTATTATCTGTTTGTTTTTAAAATTATTTTTATCTCCATCCATGGTCCAGAATTCCCCTTATTAGCGGATTCACTCACATATTACTTTCCCTACATTTCTAATCATACTTTAAGTATTTACTTTTTTAAGATAAAGCACACTCCAGCCAAGAAAGGGAAAACCTTTACTTTTCTATTTACATGAACATTAAACTTGATTTTTTTAAGACAGTGTCTCATTATGTAGTTCAGACTGGCTTTGAAGTCACTATGTAACCCAGGCTGGCCTCGAATTTGTGGAGGTCAGCTGGCCTCAGCCTACTGAGTGCTGGAATTATAGGCATGCACCAACACACCAGGCTGAACATTTAACTTGAAAATTTTCTAAGAATAGAGACTATAGTCATTACTCATTTCGATATATTTATGTCTTATTTGCCCCAAGCTTCATTTTTTTACTCATTTCTCTCCATAGCCCCATCCTACTCCTTTACTCTCCCTGTGATTTCCCAAGTCTCCCATAATACAGTTTCCCATCACACATCCTTATAAAAGTAAGTCACAGTGCTTGCTGGGTTTTTACTCTTTCTGCAACATATGATTTATTTATTAAGTCAGCAGCTATGTATTCAGTAGCTGCTGTACATTCACGTTCTGGGATTAAACAAAAAGCCCAGACCTCCTGGAATATATATTTTAGTAAAAGAGGAAGTCCAGAAACAAATGAATGAAATCACAGAACAATATCAGACCTAACAAGTCCTATGAGCAGCAAAAATCAATACTTGGTAAGTGGAGTAGATTAAGAAACAGAAAGTGACAGTTTATCATAAAGTAATCCTCTTTAACAGATACGATTTTAACTTCACATTTAATCATAACCAGATTTTGGATATATTTAACTCAATCCCCCTGAGCTATGTTCCCAATGCAAAAAGTAGCTTAAATCTAACACAGCATGAGCCTGAGTAAAAACAAGTTCACATTTTACAATCACTTAAATGTCTCAATATTAACAAAATATATATATATATACATCTCCAAGCTATTAATTTTTGAAATAGTAAAAATAGTTCATACTTTAGAAACTTATAATCTTAGAAAAAATATATTTTATAATATTTTAGAAAAATTTAAATTAATCTCATTTTGTTTGAATTCCGTTAAGATGTGAGAAAATGCAATTTTCAAAGACGTTAAAATCCAATTATTTCAGAATCTGTCTATAGAAATATAAGTTCAAAATGTGTTGAATTCTTGTAAAAATTAATCCAAGCCTGTTAAACTTTCTGATGTACTAAATTATAATAAATACTCTATAATGTTTGCAAGCAGTGCTGTAGAAATTTTACCTACATTCTGCTATTTGATAGAAGCCCAATTAAGAATTAGCTTTTTTGTTTGTTTCTTGATTGGCTTATTGATTTATTTTCCAGAGGCTAGAATAGAGAACGCAATTCAAATTTCACTTAAAAAAGATTTGCCCTACTGAATGTAACTAGCACCTACATTTCTATTTCTAATTTTTATTCTTCACCAAAAGAAACCAAAGATTCTTAAAGAAATTTAAGCTAAGAGAAAAACCTTAATAAATCCTCTAATTTCACTTGCTTTTAGTTATTCCTTTTTAGCTGTCTTTAAAAATCGCTAATTTTGCCAAGTCACCCAGCTGAGCAACAAGCTAGTCTCCTACTAGCTTTGCTAAGATCAGATCACTGGCATAGACTCATGGTGATAATGGTTGTATGGTTACTTTTCAGAGACTTGAAGGCCACTTTTGTTGAAACAGTTGACTCTTCACTTGGGCCTGCTCAAGGGCCCAATGACTGACCTGATGTGAGAAGGCCAAAATTTCATCCCTCAGACCATACTACAGGTACCTTTTTCTGAACATGCATCCTAACAATGTGAAATTCAAAACTATATGTGCAGACCACTGATTACTTTATCTCCAATCACCTTTCCCATGCCATAAATCACTGTTTCATTTTTGTTGTTGTTTTATTTCTGCTTTGCTCTGTTTTGCTGTTTTGGAAATTCCCAGAGCCTCAGGTGGGCTAGCCAAGCACTCTACCACTGAGCTACATCTTTGTCCATAAACATCCCCTAACTCTATGCTCAGGAGGCAGATTTGGAACTTGTGTATTACCTTCCGCTCTGTACTTCTTTGTGAAAACATTCTTTCTCTTTTGCAAAACTAGTTGGAAAAATGGGCCTAGTTTGGTAACAAAATGACTGATTTTATGACCAGGTCAGGGAGGTACATAGGCCCAAAAGTATTAAATATTCTAAAATGTCTACATAAAACTGAAGTAAAGGAACACCAAAAAAAACCCCAAAAAACACCTCGATGAGCCTGTCACTGGCAAAATCTGAAAAAAAACTACTATATTCCAAAATAAGAAAAGATAACAATGGCTTACAATCTACTTCCTTTCAACAGAATGGCAACAGATGAATATGGAAAAAATAATGGAGTTGAAAAATCACAAATTTTCAACTATATCATACTAAAATGGAATTGAGCAATAGTTACCAAACTGAATGTGGAGGTATAGATTTGAAAATGAACAGCTTACCTACATACTCTCAAAGTATCTCTCCATAAATTTCTTCTAGTGAGGCTCACCCATTCACTGGTAGGACATAGCTTTTCTTAGTCTAATCCATACCAAAGAGTGTAAGTTTTAAGGTGGTCATGAAATGTAAATTTAAACCTCTTCCACTGGCCAACTGCTCTACCATCACGTTGCTAATAGGTAAATAAATAACAGATGCATTAAAAAGAAACATTTTTGCAAACTGGAGAAAAATACATAGAGAGCAATAAGCAATGAATTGGTTAAATTAAACGTAATTTTGCTAATGAAACCTTGCGTTTGATTTCAAGGTTTCTAGTTTTATAAAAAGAATCATATGGACCTCATCACATTTAGTCAAGTTCTCAAAATAGTAGTACTATAAGTGCAAAGCTAATGTGACCAATGAGTTGTTTGTGGATATAGAAACTTCCTGTGGCAAACCTGACATTTTCATCTTAATTGCTTTTGTATTAATTAGGTCAAATTGGACCAGAATTGGTATCAAATGTTTACTTGACATTGAGAGTGAGTTCATCAAACCCTTCTAGGTTCATTCTGTCCTCATTCCTTGTCTCTTGGCAGCCTCTCCTCTCTCTCCCTCACCTCTCACGGAGAGAGCCTTCAGACTGTCCCAGCTACTCGCCTTTTCTTACTCCAGGCTCCTCTTTACCCTTTTCCTTCAAGTAAATGACTTCCGGCATCCTCCACATGCCTGTGACTCATACATTCTATTATCACTCCAGTCCTCTTTTCTGAACACTAATCTTATAGGTTCCATGGGCTATTCACCAGCTTTTCTTAGACCTCCTGAAGGTTTTGATCTCTACACTTGATCACTACACTTTCCTCCACAAGCCAGCTTTTCTGGAGATATCAGTACCCCTGTGATTGAGACTGTTAGGTTTCCCTTGCCTTAAGATGGCTACTACATAAAATGGCAGCCTTCTCCTTCCCATAATACCCTGCTTCCCACCTAAAAATGGGCTTCACCCACCAAAAGACAACCTTCTTCTTCCCAACATGCCCCTCTTCCTGCCAAAAGAATAACCTGATACTTGCTACCTTCTAGCAACTAGTGATGTCACAGGCTTCTCCAATCCCTCACCACTACATTACTCAACCCCACCCCAGCTCCTACAAGCCCCACCCCAGCTCCTATAAGAAGGGCTCCCTGTCCCCACCATATTGGTCTCTCTACTTTGTTTGGAGACAGCCAGGCAGATTGTCCCTACAATAAAGGTTTGTTGTGGTTCTGGTCTGGTCTTGGTTTTGGGCTCTTTTACCGGACAGATACCACTTCCATCTCCATCTTCACCTCCATCTCCTGACCATCAACTCAGTCTGTGCTGTTTTGTAACCTTCTGAACTGGCCTGCCTCAGCCACATGGGGCCCTCTTCATTCTGTTTTGCACACAGAAGCCAGGAGATGCCATCCTCTATTCCTAATTGACATGCTTGATCAGCTGTCCAACACTCTAGGATAAAATTGTTCTTCTTCCTCTCTCTCTCCTGGCTTTTCTCTTAAGATCTAACACTGTTATTCTCTAGATTATGAGCCATTTTAACAGACTAACTTTGGCTCTGTATAATCCCATGTCCTTTCCCTGCCATGTTTCCAGGGATCTGTCTCACTCTAACCTGCTCAAGGTGACACCAGCTGTCGGGATTCTCCAAGTACCCTGTACCTTTCCTTGACAAAACCTATCCAAATCAGCTTTATCTGTGTAACAATTGGCTTGCCTTTCTTCAACTCTAGATTCTAAGTGTCAGGAGAGCAGAGAAAATGTCTGGTTTTAATCACCATTGTGTCCTCATGCACAACAGGGTGCTTATGACAGTCATTCACTCAGTAACTACCTACAGAGTAAATGAATGATGGAATGAGCCACCTTGCTTTCCTAAGCAGTCAGCCTCATTTGCATATGTATTAGAATGAGGCCTCAGCTGAGAAGGGACATGGAAGCAGGTGGGATATCTGGCAGAAAGACCATTGCTAGGGGCAGTGAGCCACTCTGAATTGGAAGCCATCACATTTTATTTCCTCAAAAGATAATGGGCCCCAAATCCTCCTTTCATAAATAAAAAAAATTGCAAAGTCCCAGCCTAACTGCTGTGCATATAATCATAATAGGATTTGCTTTCAGAAAATTTATAATAATATAAAATATGATAGACACTATACTGTTTATTCCCACAATATAATTAAATTATCCTAATTTGTTAGCCTAATTGTACAAATAAGAAAATCGTGGCTCATAGGTTTAACAACCAGCCAGTTATGTAGCTACAGTAACCCACTTGTGTTTGCTTAGGTCCCAATTTTGCTGTCATTCTAAAACAGGGAATTTGTTTCATGTCATTCATCTCTATCGTCTCTGGATGTCTCCTAAAATATAAACCTGTTGCACAGTTAATTGTCTTATTCAGACATTAAGTTTCACACTAATCCCCCATCTAGATCCACTTTTCATTTCCGCTTTCTCTCAAGTTTGAGGCTGTACCCTCCTTAATTCAATTCTATTACAGAACACATGCTCCTACTCTGCTCACTTCTGCACAGTGCCCAGATTAACTAAAGCCTGAGTCTTCTTGGAGGACATTCTTTTTCTCCCCCCCTTGAGAGAGAGAGAGAGAGAGAGAGAGAGGCAGAGACAGAGTAAAAGAAGGAAAGACAACAATCAAGTCATCTCTTGCTATTCAGAAAGGGAGTGAAAGTGCAAGTTGAATTTAAACACTGTGTGGAAACAAAGAAGAGACTAAAATAGTGAGAAGGATCATAGGGTTTATTTTGTCGACTCTATAATTTTCCATAAAAAGAGACTGAAGTCCAAAAAACCTTTGATAATTGACAGATTTAAATATGTGATCAGTGGTAGAGCTGAGGCTGAAGTTTACGTGGTTACTAGGGTTAAAATAATGTCAAAACTTTAAAAGTCAATTCAGATTAAGGATTTAATGACTTGTATTGTGTGCATTTCTTTTCACTGTAGCCTCTGTGTGCACTGATTTTAAAAAATAGATCACTTTAATCAAGGCTTATGGCACTATCACTTCTGAGATGTAGGGCCTATCGTTACGGAAATTTTCATTCATAGAGACCAGACTGACTTGTCTTGCTGTTGATTTTTACTCTGACTCATCTCAGTATTTAATCAGAGCCACAGAATAATGAAGCAGAGTTAACTGGCTTTTTAAGAATGTTTCATAGCCTATAAGTAATATATCTTTCTGGGTACAAAAACACAAATGTGTTATTAGTGTACTAATACAAATTTTTGTTTAAAAGAAAAACAAAACTACAAGAACAAAAACCCTGGAATATTTTACTTCTGTATAGTTCTATGTTCCTCCATTTCAAGAAAAAATGTAATACTCTGACCTTTATATTTGATAATAACATTCATTAACCTCTCATTTAACATTGAAAAAGGAATATTAAATTTTTTGGATGATCACTGGTTATACTAAGTGTTCATAAGCTTTGTCATTCTTACACATGAGTACTTTTGACATAAATAACTCAATATATGAAAGAAATTTGAGAAACCCAACTGGCCACATAGGTATTGAACACATAACTTTGCTTGTCATTTGTATCAACTCGAATGAAATCATTTGATGATGACCTGAAAGTCTAAACCCATAAGCCTAGTACGATACAGAGTGATCTTGAGTTTAGAATATTGAACTGGTCTCCTGAGGAGGTTCTATTTGCCAATCGTTGTTGTCATCACCACTGACAGCATTTACCCAACACACGTTTATGAAGCTCTTGCTGTAATTTGGTCAGAGTGCCAAATGCTTAGAAGAAGGAGAGCCAGGACACAGCCTAGGCTTTACAGTCTAGTAGCCAACTCACAAAAGCAGACCGATAAGGGGACTGCAGGGTGTCACATGCACTGGGAGGAAAGATCACAGGATGCTGAGCAAGATCAAGAAGATATAAGGAGTTCAGCTTGTGAAGATGAAGAAAGCTGCTGAAGGGAGAAGATGGTAAGAAGGGGAAGGACTAAAGGACTCTGACTCCGGAGTGATGTTACCTGCTAACAAGGTCCCAGTGTGAGCTATGACAGGCAGGCCATCGGGACTGAGGGTGGATAAACAAAGGATCCCTTGAGAATGCCACATTAGCAGAATCAACTGGAGCTTTCCTAGACTTCTTCCAGTTAACTGTGGATTGAATTAAATTTAAAAAAGAAAAACATGGTGAGGAGTCTTTGCTATGCTTTTTGATGGAGCCTGAGACTCTGCAATTTTTATTTCTTATATAACCTAGCAAGAACCCTAGGAAGGGTCAGATGTTCAAGAAATTTGGTAAAATATCATCGCCAGGAAGAGTTTCATCTCTGATCAAACAGCCTTCACCGAGCAGTTGAGCACAGGTATCCCTGTCTCTTCCTTAACTGACAGTTCTGAGGCAGTCAGGAAAACTGACTCGATAAAGGGGGCAATGCTGTCACTCGGTGACAGACTCTGTGTTCAATTTTCTGATGTACTCAGCAATGCCTAAATTCATACCTAAATCAAAATTTCTGGATTCACATGCCCATGGCATTAGCTGAAGTGAAAAATATGCTTTTATCCCATTTATTTTTCTAAAGCAAAAAAAGGCATATATACCATCACCAGATAATATTTAGAACCTGTCATTCTTTTCATTTCTTCCATGGACTTCCATTTTTTCTATGGGTATTCATAGAGACAAGAATTTATTAATTCAAAATATATTTAAAATATTTTTGTGATTTTTATAGGTATATAAAAATGTCATTTCACTGAATAAAGGGCTTATAGCTTATAGCCAGCTGTACTCATCTATAAATATGGAAACAGTCATCACTTCTTCAAATCTAAATGTACATTAACTAAGAACTTAAATTTATTATGGAAATTTTTATCAGAAAGGAACTTGTGAGATTATCTAGCCAAATCTCTTATTTTACATACAAGAAAATTAGCATCTAGAGAAATGATACTTAGCCCAGATTGCTATAGTTAATTGGAGTAGGTCTGAGACTAGATATACTTCTGTACCAACTTCTGTACCATGAGCCTGCCACCATAGCCATATTTGTAAAAGCCAAATTCAATTTCCTCTTCTTAAAATATATACCATTGGTTCTGCTACAGTGATTGTTTTGAAAACACAAATTTGTTCCAACACAATTGACATCTCATGAACAATGTGAGCACAACACAAATTTCATGTTTGTTTATCCATGGTTTCACCCATGAGAAGTACTAGTTGGCACACAGAAATTAGCACCCAGTTAAGCCAAACCACATAGGAAAACACTCAGTGCATATACCTGAAACATCTACCATCTACCTCAGCCCTCTCGGTACTGTATGAAGCACATCCATTGTGATAGAGAGAATAGTGACTCTGAAGTGTGTGTCCTAATTCTTGCAACCCATGAGCACAGTATGTTCCATAATGAAAGAACTTTGTAGATATAATTGAAGTTGCTAATCACTGACCTAAGTGAGGGAGATTTATCTTGAAGTACTCAAGAGGGCACAATCTAATTATGTGACCAGGTGAAAGCAGAGAGTTTTCTACAGACAAAGTCTGGGATGGAGCCAAAGAGGTTGAAGAAATTTCAAGCACTGGAAAGATCGGACTCATGGATACTGGTTCTAGGATGCACCAGCAAAATGCAAGGACTACCAAGAGCCCTACGGGAGCTATGTGGAGCCTTCCTCTAAATGTCTGGAAAGAAACAGGAACCTCATCCTGAACCCCTCAAGAATTAAATTCTGCAACAACTGCAAGAGGTTAGAAGTGGATTGATTCTTTTTTTATTTTTCCCATTAAGTTTATTGGTACATTTTAAGTATAAAATACAGTTACATTCACTATTGGGACCTTGTACCATTACATGAGTATCTTGGTTCTTATTTCTTTCCCCTTACCCTGCCCTCCCTTCACCCCCTCCACACTTCCCTATTTGCAAAGACTTTGTTTCCATTTTTTTCCTTTTCTCATATTTTTTCTTTTCCTTTCTTTCTTTTCCCCTACCCCTCCCATTTCCCTTGCTCCTTTAGACCTTTTCATCCTATTACACAATATCAATTATACATTTTTAAAATTACAATATCAAGATCTAGGAGACATTACCCTAGATTTTACAGAATTTAAAAGGATATAGAAAGCATATTATAAAAATCTGTTTTGAAATAAATTTGACAACTTCTAAGAAGTACCTTGGAAGACAAATTAATGAAACTGACTCTGGAGGAAATATAAAATTTGAATAGCACCTATTAAAGAAAGAATATTCCTGGCTTGAAACCTACCTATATGACAACAAGAGGCTCATATACATTTTAACTGATAAATCATATCAAACATTTAAAGCAGAAAAAAGAAGGAACACTTCTCCCCTCATTTTAGGAAATCAACATTGTGCTAATCCTAAAACCAGATAAAGGTAATAAAAGAAAAACGTATGAACATAGATAGAAATTTGTTTAACAAAACAATTAGCAGTCAGACCTGGCAGTATGTAGAAAGTGGTTTTATTATAGGGATGGCAGTGTTGATTCAGCATTGGAAGATCCACCCCCAAAAGTCATCATTTTAACAGAGGAAAGGAAAAAGCCCTATGATCCTGTCAGTAGTTGGAGAAAAAGTATTGGGCTAAATTCTACAGCTGTTCATGGAAAAAGCTATCAGGAGACTAGAAGTAGAACAGAACCTTCTCAACAGATCAAAGACATGTACTTCCAGCAAAAACACCTTCTATGAATGGAGAAGATACAATGCCTTCTCCCTAAGGGGGGGAACAAGAGCAGATATACCCAGTAGAAGTGGATTGATTCTTTATGAAAGCCTCCAGCAAGAAAAACAACCCAGCCATCACCTTAAAGCTGAACACAGAGCAAAGAGCCACTTAAGCCTCGCTGTACCCAAACCTGACTCATGGGAATTGCCATATCTGTAATAATTTATTCTAGTAACAAAGTAAAGGTGATACAAATTGAGTAGTCCACATCTGAAATAATTTGGATGGGAAGTCTTTTCAGATTTTGGATGGGGGGTGGTGGGAATATTTGCATATACATAATAAAGTATCCTGGGGAGGTAACTGAAATACAAACACATAATTTATGTTTGCTTCATACATACTTTGTATGCATAGCCTGCAACTCATTTTATATAGTTTTGTTCGTTTGTTTTGTTTTGTTTTGTACAGGGGATTGAACTCAGGACCTTGTGCTTGCAAGGCAGGTGCAGTGCCACTGAGCTAAATCCCCAGCCCTTTATATAGTATTTTTTAATATGCTTGCATTTTGATGGCAAACTAGCTCATGAAGTCATGTGCAGAATTGTCTATTTGTGATGTGCTGTCTTCATTCAAAAGTTTTGGAAATTGGGTCATTTCAGATTTTGAATTTTTGGATTTAAGATATCTACCTCTACTCCACATTTGGGATGACAACTTCCTATCTGATTTCAGAGAATTCTGGTAGTATTTCACAATACCTCACAAACTCCCACCTCTCTGTACCCACTTCCACAAGAAAATTTGGAATCTTTTTCCAGGTAAAATGTAATATTTGTTGAGTTTTATGTATTTCTTAACATTTTAACACAGGTAAAAACATACCACCATTTTTACTAAGTTCCTACCTTTTTTGTATGTATTACAGATGAAACTTTAGCATTTTAAGACCAAATCAATACAATTTTTCCATAAACCTTGTGGTTTTATTGTACAGTCTTATTAGAAATCTCTCTCTTGCTAGCATCTACCTATTATATCCAAGAAATGGATCTGTTGGCTATAAACCAAAGTTACTTAATACTAATTTGAAAACAAAATTATTCTATCTTATGTACCTCATATTTACAGCTTCATAGATGGTTCTCCTTTGAAGCAGTATACTTTTGTTCTCTACTTCTGGAAAATGCCATTTATCCTTCAGATAGTTGTAAAATGTAATCTTAGATGAAGCTGTGAGAGGTACATGCCTTCTATGGTCTTTCATGATACCCTGTATTATCTATATTCTGAATTAACTCCACATACTTTATCTTATCTTCTTGATGGATTAAAAGTTTTAATAAAGTGGTTCTGCCTCCTGCCTTGCAAGTGCAAGGACCCGAGTTCAATCCCCAGTATCAAAAAAAAAGTTTTAACAAGAAAAATATTTATATTTGTTTTATATTTTTTCCATATAGCTTGTGACAATGCTCTGGCTTAGTGTCTAACATATGTGTTGAATGAAAATTGGGTAAATGATTAAAAAAATAAGCAATAGGGCAAACATATGTTTGTTCCTATATTTTTTGCAGTGTGGTTAGCCAAGTGAGTATAGTCATGTTTATCTTAAACTCCTGGAACTGTCTGTGTCAGATGGTTTTATGCAGATTTTAGAATTCTTACACAAAATGTCTGCATCTAACTCTTGTAATATCAATGTATAACTTCAGGCTATGACATGGGATAGTCATTGAGATATAGAGAATACAGAATTAGAAGGGTTCCCATCCCTTTAGTTGGAACTCAAGTATACAATTTCTAAACCTTTTTAATTGCTAAACATTGTTTAAAGATAAAAGTAGTTTGCCTCTTTGCTTATTAGCTCTTCTAAGGAGGCTATAATGATAGTGAGGTGTACCTCAATTTATGAGCATCCTAGGCAGGATAGCTTACCCAATCTGCAAATTACTTGCAACATCTATGAAATGTTTACAGCTCTAATTGAAAATTCTGTATAAGAATGTTGCTGGTGTGGTATTAAAAGTGACTGAGTGGTTTTAAAAACCTGTTGTTCTTGTAGCTTGTTCCAGGAGACAAAAGTCAGATAGAGTTTGATATTGTACATGTGGTTTTTAGTGTCCACACAACTAGAGGCCAGAGGCTAGAGAAAAATGTAGCACAGCATGAAAGAGAGGATAGTATAATCTTCAGACCTCTGTAGAGTATTTCAACTGTGATTTCAAAAGAGTTTCTATGCAAGCAGACAATACCTATCAATATTTATATTAATATCTTTGGAGAATCTCAAATTGAGAACTTTATGGGACAAGTGTTAGATGGTAAGGTAAGAAAAAGAGCCTCTATCCTCAAATAGTTTATAACCTAACTAATAGAGGACAGAGCAAACGTCTGGAACAAACAGCAGACAAGGGAGAACAGAACACAACGAGGAGCTAACAGAGACACACGGATTCTGAGACTGGATTGAGCACACTGGATTTGAGAGAAAAGGCAGAACACCAAGGCTGGAACACTCCAAAAGAGCACTCTGCTATGAGATCACTTTGTCCAGACAAAGACCATGAAGCCAATGGCTTGTGACTTGGACAACTGTTCACTGGGAACCCAGATGCCTCAGTTAGCTTACTTTCCACACACCAAACAACCAGCAGCTCATAAAAACTTTCAGCCATTACTGACCTTGATTAGAATTGAGGCTGGAGCCAAGAAGAGAAAAGGAAGATTTCTGTGTTCCAATTTGTTATTTCATCCATTCTCTCCAGGTCCTCAGTATGGGCAAAGTTTTGCTGACCCTAGAGGGCAGGAAATACACGCAGTCCTTAGGTGTGTGATAGCAACAACCATAAGTAAATGCAAACATATACACCTCTAAGCAACAACCATAAGTAAATGCAAACATACACACCTCTAAACAAATAGAGGAGCACAGATGGTACAAGAGAACCTTTCTGTAGGTCTTGAGCCAGACCCCATTACTCTGCCTCATATAATGACCTTGTCCAGTAACTGTGGACCTCCACACTGAACAGATGGAAGACAGAGTTAGAGGGCTATTGAACGTGTGAATTTTCCCAGTGTGCCACAATTACAGAAACATCTGTGCTAAATCATTTCAAGCTGATCCACTATAAAAATTGGCAATGTTCAATAGCACTCAATGTCTTCCCTTTCCCTACTGGGAAAGCAGTCTCATGATTGCATTTGGGACTACAACATAAGGCATGTACCTATGCTGATTGCTTGCTGTTTAAAGCAGCCTCATTTACATTATGCTCTTTTTAATGTTCTTTCTTTTCCCCTCCTCCTTTCTTTTTTGCTTGCAAATATAAACTGAAAGGGAAATCAAACCATTTACTGCACTTGTCATTGAAAGGTTTCCCAGAGCTCAGTTAATGGAACGGCCTGGATAAGGGTATGGAAAGGGAGAGCAATAAGGTCTCTTGACAGTAATTAGAGGTGGTGCTGCCTGTTAATTCTGATTATATTGAAAGGGGTGATTGGCTGCATCTGCATTTGCTCACAACACGCTACTCCACCAGAGAAATTTGCTAAGCAAAGAAAAGTTTACAGTATTTTTTTTTGTATACAGCTTTTACCTTCAGGGAGCTTGCAGTCTTAAGCAGTGTTTTGTAAATTTTAATGTACACACGAATTGCCTGGGACTTTTCCAAAATGATGATTCTTATTCTGCATGACTGGAAGGAACTAGGCCCCAAATTCTACATTTTTAACAGGCTCCTCAGTCAAGATTCTGGTGCCCATGCTACCTGTATACATTTAAGGACAACACTTTACAGGGCAAAGTTCTAGGCTCTAAGAATGGAAGACAAAAATAGTAAATGCCACACTATTTTCCCTGGTCAGAAATTTCTAATGTTCTGTTAAAATAATTAATTGGGAGGTCCAATGAATTAGATTGAATTCTACACTCGCTCTATAAAAGTTACAGGGTAAATGCAAGTAAAGAATTTATGTGCTTTATTCCTCTTTATGCCTGTAAAGCTCCACATCACCTATAGTTTTAAATCAGCCAAGTCTTAGACAAACCCTGATATAATCCCTGAAAGAATAAAGTGTCTAAAGTGTTTCTTTCTCCTTGCCCAGTCCCTCCAGGAGATTCTAAATCTGGCTTTTCAAGAATGAACATGGTGTGGATGTGGCTAGCTTGTTTGGTCAATGACCTTGTAACCTCGAAAGTTCAAAATCTGACAACTCCCCCAGAATGGAGTAACTTCCCCCCTCTCTTGGAAAGGGACCTGCAAACTGTGAAGAGACATTGCAACACGGACCTTGAGTCTGGGTCTGCAGATGCTGAATGGGTAACTAACAACAGGATGACATATGGCATCTCTGCTTTCATTTCTGTATCTGTCTCCTTTATCACCTAAAACTCTGGGCCAGATCCCTACTCAGCTATGCACATAGGTGACTTAACCATGTAAGGAGTATATGTAATACAAAATTTTCCACTCTAAATTTACCTAGCCTATTCACCCCCCCTCCCCCCTTCAAGACTGAAGACACCAAGATAAAATCAACTCAGGTCATTTTCAGGATTTAAAAGATGCCTAATTTCCAGCTTTGATATTGTTCAGTTACAGACCACCTTAATAGATGCCTCCAATTATCCAGTCATTGTTCTAAACCTACCTAAGGTCAGCTTGGATTCTAGGGAAAGCAGAGCCTCACAGACCACCCCACAAGGAGGCCACACTACCAGGTGGAAGCAATTACCCCATGAGGGGAACTGAGGCTTCCCCCTAAGCAATTTCTTCACAATGGGATGAAATTGTTCCCTCAAGCAATGATGGGTCTCCCAGAATTTCCACACTGATCAACTAGACCTAGGCATGATTAGGAATACCTACCTGCCAAACTCCCAAACCATGCCTTTGTTACACTTTTCAAAAAACCCCAAGGTTTCTGTCAACTCCTGGAAGACTGACCTCAAATCTCTTTATCTTCTCCTGTATGGTATGGCCATGCTAACTAGAGCTTCCTTCCTGCCCTTCAACACTGGTCCTCTCCTTGAGTGGTATTTTGGGACAAGTGGTTAAGCCTTATCTCTTGTGAAACCTAGAACCTGGACTTTTACATTAAATCTCTCAAGAAGTATGATGACAACTTTAAATCTGAGTAAAAAAAAGCCCTCATTTTCTCCTTCCTCTTCAACAAGCAGTTTCTCCCTTCCTGTAGACTCTTTGCTGCCAACTGATCATGGGTAGGCAGAGTTGAGATCGTCACCTTTGTAACGGCATGGTCAGCTTGGCTGGGTGAAGAGATGCCTAGGAGATTAGTAAAGTGCACTTCCCAGTGTGTCTGTGAGGCTTTACTGGACAATTGGCATGTGGTCCAGCAAAGGCAGAGGGGAGAACCCACCCTGATTGCAGTGGCACTGTCCAATGGATGTGTGACCCAGGTGGAATAAAGGAGAAGAGAAAATAAGTTGGCTCCGTGTTGCTGGAGCCCCATTCTGCTTGACGTCATGTGTCCTTGGCTGTGGCTGTGGCTTGTGGACAGCAGACTCCAATTTCTTCAGGCTTCCAGTGTAGACTCTCAGCATCAACTCTCTGGGGAGCCTACAGGCCTTCCCAGGCTGGTGCTGCCTCCTTGATCCCGCTGTTCTGAGGCTTCCAGCCTTTTGGATGGAGCAAGATCCTCCAAGTGTCCAGTGCTTAGATGGCCATGGAGGATGCTCCCATTTCTGATCCTGAAAGCCCATTAAATCTCCGAATAATTACCCATACATATAGATGCATGTATTCTACAAATTCTGTTTCTCTAGATTACTTAACCAATACAGAGCTCTGTTTTCAGCTCCTGACCTCCTTGCTGGTTGAATATGCAATAAAGTATTTCTCTCTCTTTTTCTTTCTTTGTTTCTTTCTTTGATCTTCCTTCCTTCCTTCCTTTCCTATCCCTTCCTTTCTTTCTTTCCTTCTTTCTTTTCCCTTTTGACAAAATTAGTGCCATAGTCTCAGCCTCCTCATGAACTGAGCAGCAATCCCTTGCTTGATATCAATCTCAGTTGCCTGATTCATGAATTACAGTTAGCTTTAAAAAGTCAATATTTAAATGTGTCAGAGTATGTTTGCTTGTTTATTTGTGTATCATATATTTAGTGGTACTGATGACTGAAACCAACATCTTGCTAAATTGCCCTGTTTAAAATGGAACTTTCAATTCTCTTGCTTCAGCCTCCCAGAATGCTGGGTTCACAGATATATGTCTGTAATTACAATGGTACTTACCTGTAACAGAAAGCAGAACTGAAAACTGCCCAATAGATCCCTGAAATCCAACAATATCTATTCACAGTGTGTAATATATTTCACTTATTTGTCAAACACCATTTTACAAGCATGTGTTATGCACCTACTATAGATCAGCCTTCTTTTCTGGAGCTCAGAATTGACTAAGGAACACAGGCATAGAATTACATCATTGTAGCAGAACTGGGAAGGGCAATTAAAAATAGTAGAATGGATTAGAGGATAGAAAATGAATTTAGGAATCAGGCAGAACTGAATCCTCTACTGACAGACTATGTGATTCTGAGTTAGTTACTTCATTGCTCCAAAACTAAGTTCAGATTAGTGTAAAGTGTAATAAACTTACTCTCAGAGTCATTATGTTGAAAATACACACAGTAGTAGTTATCACATAACAGTTATCTTCTAAAGCCCAGTCCTCCCTTCTTTTGGTTATAAAAACAAAAATAGTACAAAGGTGACAGGTGTTATAAAAATGAACAAGATAACTTCATCCCTAAGGAACTGACAATTTAATATAAGAGATAAAAAGAGCACAGGTGACTATTAAACTGTTATGCAAGGTAGAATAAGATAAATTCTGTAAGGGAAGTTTTAAGAATATGCCAGGGAAATAAAGGGAATCGACTGTTGTGGCATTTGGGTTGCAACATAAAGGACAGGCAGGCTTATTGTAGGCTATGAGAAGGAAAAGAGCATTTCTTTTGCAGAGGAATGAAAAAAAAAAAAAACACTGTTAAGCAACAGAAAATTGTACAGAAGGAGACAGAGCTATGTGGAATGGAAGTAGTTGGACAGCAAGATGCAGACAGAATGTATGGTAGAGCTTGAGAACTGAAAAGGAATTCCACAGGCATGGAGTTAGTAACACTCATTTAGAATGAGAGTAGATTCAATACATATGGTAAGTTTGGCAGCATTATGTGTAAGGAAGAGTCAAAAGCAGAGAATCTGGAGAGGTAAGAAACAATACTTGTCTAAATCTGGAGATGGTGAAAGGACAATTTTCACAGAATATAAAATGCAGACAACAGGAGCAAGAAAGAAATCAACTGAGCAGGATTTAGGAACTTTTCAAAAAAGCAAAATGTTGCCAAGACTTCAGTTTTCCAAATAAGGTGACTAGGAATACAGTGGTATGATTTTAAAAATAAATGTAAGAGAGTGGATGGATCTTCAACAATAGTAAAGAAGCTAGAGCTTAGAGAGATTCCTTTACACAAATAAGCCAAAACCCAAAGTAGATTAAAAAAAAAAGACGTAGAAAATTTCCTTGGGGGATATGCTTATGTGTGTGGGTTAGTGTAACACAATAAGGTGGGGACAACAGATTTTATTAATGAGACAGGAGGCAAGAAGAATCCTTATAGGCAGAGAAATATTAGAAAAGTGTGAGGTGAGAAAAAGTAGGTGAGTGAAAGATTTAACAGTTGGTGATGGGCAGAGGTAAGGGCATACCCAGATGCAGACATACCATACAGTTGCTAGGACATGCCAAGGGACATGTCTTCAAACTGTATGTCCACAGGATCCAGCTGTTACTTAGAAAGCATATTTAAAGCTAAGTGGCTCCATTAGCTGTTGAAGGTTTCCAAAGTTCTACCTTTACTACCTAAACCACTCTGCACTGTACTTCCGCTTACTAGCATGAGAAGGCATTTTAATTTACCTAGAGTATCTTGGATATGTTTTTTCTTACAGAAAATACACTATGTGTAGCTACCCCTGATCTCCATGGACAACTCAGTTCTCTCTCCCTTTCTCTCTCTGTCCTTTCCTCTTCATCTCCCCATTTTCTTTCAATATAGGACACTATTCAAATAATAGAAAAGTGTATAAAATTATTGCTTGGCACCACAATGTAACTGAATCCTAATTTCACCATAAAAACAAATGTTTAAAATGTTATATTGTATTGAGCTATCTTGTAAGAAGTATTCACTGAAGAAAGATCCACATACTATGAATAAGAGCAGCCAGTTTTAAAAAATCCTTCCTATGTATACCATATAAAATGATAGCTATTCACACACAAAGCTAATCTCATTCAATACTGCTATAGCCTAGAGAAATAGATACTCTCATCCTCATTGTAAAGTTGAGAAAACAAAGTACTGTGAAGCCTGAGTAGCCGACTATTAAGCTGAAGGACCAGGCTTCAAAAGAAATCTTTCTTATGCCATAGTCTCATGCTTTTTACTATACTGAAACACAGAGCTTTCCTTTTATCGCCTCCCATATAGAAGAAATCTGTGCTACACTGGTGGCTTTGAAAGACAAAGTAATATTCCTTTTAACTGCAGAGTGGAAAGGAAGAGGTAGGGTCATTGCCACTAGCAGGTGACATAACTCTGTGCTATGCATAGACCAGAGTGCAAACTTATGCAAGTTCTATTTGAAAATAAAGAAGATAATGAAAAGTACTAAATGGACTCATTCAACATAAATTTTCAGCTAAACCCCTGGAGGCATATGTACTACAAATTAGAAAAAAAATCCTTGTTTTAGAATATATACAACCACTAACATGAACTATTACACCCATAATTAGAAAGAATCTCACAAAAGGTTACAATCTCTTTCATTAAAGGTTTGCCAAGGTCAATACGTTGATTCAATAGGTCATATTAGAACAAGGATAATTTTATTCATTTTTTTCTTTCAGCTTAAAATAGCAATACTTGACATAAGAGAGAGCAAGAGAGATGGGAGAGAGGGAAGAACTAACATATATTAAAATACAGAGTTCTAGAATTTTAAGTCTAATCTTGAGAAAATGAATGTTGAATAATGTTTGTGCTATAAATCTCTGTGTAGATAGTATGGCTGTTTCATCGTCTGCATGGATGCTCCCGTTACTCTTACCTTTACACATTTCAGGAGTTGAAAATGAGTGTGAAGAACAACTGGTTCCAACAGCATTAAGAAATGGGTAAAATCAAATAGAGAGAGGTAGAGCTTCATCAAAGGTAGAAAGAGGAGGCTTAGAATTTAAGATCCTGAAGGGAAATTACTAGTTTGTAGGTCTTGTATGGAGGTGTCAAAGAAACCCAGTTACAGACAGTAGTTACATCAGTAAAAACAGATTTTATTCAGGAAGTATTACAATAGAAGAAAAGAAAATAGAACTCAGTTCAGTTCTGAATACAGCAAGAACAAGTGGGAATTCATAGGCAGGAAGTAGGCTCTGGGTAGTGGGTCAGTGGATGGGAAATTATTATGGGGCCATCAATACTGGAGGGATATTTGCTACCCCATTCTAACAGGATGTAAAGGGAGGTGAGGGTAATCAGATATCAACTAGGGAATGGTGAGAGATGAGAAATTTTATCAGCTATCAAAAGGATCAGATAGGTATGGTGGAGAATTTTCTATATTCTGACTAAGGAGTTTTGCTAAGACTGGACCATGCAAGAACTGGTGCGGAAGCCCACAGTCTGGACCAAGTTGAGAAAAGGGCGCAGAGGTACCTGATTTGATTTCATCCAGGTATTTCTCACAGGTGAAGCATATAGGTAGACAGAGAGTGTGTGCACAGTAAAGGACAAATCCTGCCTTCTACTCCAATCCCAGCCTTTCTTTAAATAAAAATATTATATATTTATTCTTATGCATGTTTTCTTTTATCACCTTATTCTATGTGAATTGTCTACCATATTTTTGTGAGCAATTATGTTCTAATAGATTTCATATGAAGAATATGTAATACTTGGTCGACCAACTTTTAAATTTTCTAGAACTTATCTGAGAATCAAACTATAATTTTTAAATCACACCAAGTCTGTTTTTCCATCTCAACTCCAATCTTTAAAATAGTTTTCTAGATCATAGATTGGATTTTACCATCTAAAATTTCAGTAACTACTCACACTTTTTCATTTTTCCCATAAAAGACTCCAGTGAGTTCTATGACCCCCTTAGAATATATTTCCATGAATATTATTCTTGTATTATTTTTTTAAGATTTCACTCTCTATAAGGAACTGTGGTTGACACAGCTCAAGAATCAGAACTTGGTGAGAACAAGAAACATCCTTACATCTGTTAACTCTGTAAGGGAGAAAAAGCGTTCTCACCTCCTCGATGTTCATAAGAATATTTCAGGAGAAGCTCACTCCATAGATGTGGAGGAAACAATTTTCTTTATATCCTTTACTTGACCATATGCTGTTATATCACAGTAGCCTATTTGGAAATATATTTTGAAAGTCCAATAGTCTACCAGTTAGAAATAAAAACTTAGAGAAAGCAGAGGTACTTTTTAATACTTCTGAGAATAGGCAAAAATGTCATTACATAGAAAAGGGTGAACAATGTTCATACTCTCAAAATTATTTTTTTTCTTTCATAGTACCAGGAATTGAACCTAGGATTTTTCACTGAATTATATCCCCAACCATCTTTCTTTTCTTTCTTTTTTCTTTTTTTTTTTTTTTTCGGTACCTGGGATCAAACTAGGGACCTTATGCTTGCAAGGCAGGCAGCAGAACCACTGAGCCTATCTCCAACCCTTTTCAAAGATGAAGTTACCCAGGCTAAGCTCAAATTTGTAATCCTCCTTGCTTCCTCCCTCAGCCTCCACTCAGTGCACTGAGATTACAGTGGTGCACCACGTGCTGAGCTCAAATGCTAAAACATTTTAAGCAAGATCTGAATCCTACTAGATTTAGGATGAATATGGGTTATTATGGATTGCAAATAAAAAAGACACCAGGAGTCACATTCTCCTAGTGAGAAACTGGATAGAGGATGCCCGCCTGTATTAAAGAAAGATTAACAATTGACTCACCACTTTATACATGATATGGGCTGTTTTACTTTGCAGAAAAGGTGATTTCTCAACCACCTCACCATCTCATGCTTTTCTCTGAATCTTTGTCAGGTTGTCAAACTCTTTCAGGGCACAAGGGGAAATGGAACAGAATACAGTGGCTTTAATGGAAACTTCATTAAGACTGAACAAGAGGACTTTAATTACCTGACAATTCCATGTTCTCTTGGTTCTCTTAGAGACCATAGCCAAGTCCAAGTTTATACTAACTTCTCCATTTAACAAATCATCATTCCAAAGACACTAATGATTTAATTCACTGTTTGGTTGCTTATGAATTTATGTGGCTAGAAATATGGTTAAAAGAAGTCTTAGGATTGCTATGCCTAAAGGGGTGTGATCTTTATGCATAAATAAATGTCTGTAAAAGGAAAAGAAAAATAGTTAATTTATTTCCAAGCCAGTTCACCAATCCCTGGTGAACAGCCATCTTCTAGTATCTGTCCCCAACTTCTTTTTCTACCAACTGTAACTGCCAATATGTCAGATGATGCTGGTTTTGTGCCCCTGTGGCAACAGATCCCTGCCCTGAATGACAGGATTTCCATATTGACAACTGGAAAATGTCCCAAATAACTCCAAGAAGCACCTGGAGTTTCATTTCACATCTACATCCAGAAGGAGTCTTTTTTTATTATTTCTCACATGTTAAAGTTATTTATATACCTTACAACCGATGGTGTGATGACAGCCAAGCTAAGCAGAGAGTATTTGAAAGATTCAATAAACTTAACTTCCCTGGAAATGGTAAACCAATGTCTTTCAAAAGATTTGAATGATCTGCTTAAAATAGCTAGGAACTTTAAGACGTTCTTACATTTCATAACAGCATCTAGTCACCTTAACAAGAAAAAAAGGTAAAGATGGAATAAATTGCCATAAAAGACCTCAAGCTTTCCATGTCAAAGTGTAAGTAAATGCTAGACAACAACTGAAAAATAGAGATTTCTGCTTCAGAATAGGTATCTTTCAACAAAAGGAGAACCCTATTTCTTTCTCCTTAATGGAAACTCTTTATCGCTAAAAATAGCCCCCTAAAAACTGACAGAGTGAAGTGTTTTTGAATAAGTCTGAATTATAGATACTGACCTGAATAGGAGCAGTGAATATTATTCAAACCAGACTGAAAAAGAGGACATTAACCCCCTTACCTGACAGTCCCTCTCACAAATAAGCAGCTCCTCAATTGCCTGAGGGTTGGGGGGGAGGGGGGGAGTGCACAATTTCATTTCAGAGGTATGATTACTCTTGATTTAGCAAACAATTTACTGTCATATTTTCTTTTGTTGTTTTTTTTTTTTTTTTATACCAGGGATCAAACTTGGGACCTTGTGCTTGCAAAGCAGGCTGCAGAACCACTGAGCTAAATCCCCGGCCCTACTGTCATATTTTTTCTATCCAGTGACATAGATTTCTCTTTGGATAAGATTTCTCTCAAACTGCAGATTAGCAACACTACAATAGAGTATCATAAAACTAGAAATTAGTATCTTTTATTTATTCCCATACATGACATAAATCTTCTTTCTCTTTCATCTTGTTTTGGAAAAACAAAACAAAACAAAACAGCACAGCACACATTTGCCTTATAATAACCCTTACCCACTTTTCTTATTTAGGACAGCAAAGGCTTTATGACCATGACTGTTTTTTTTTCAATTTGACAGATCAAAGGTTAAACTACAAGTGTTTTTTGATTACTTGATACTGGCTGAAGACCTCACTGAAAGGCTCAGCAAAATATATTGACCTTTCACCGCTTCCCAAAATGGATGTTGTGCCCTCCCTCCTCTCTTGTCTACTAACCAGTGAATGCCCCTCAAGGAAATCTGCTAGATGCAAGCCCTGAATGTACAATTGGACCCCTTCACTCCTACTTCTTAAGACCCAAAGGTAGGAAAGACATTGTAGAGCCCAAAAGAAGGAGTGTGGGGAAGTATATTAGGGCTCCGGATCATGCTAATCCTTCTTAATATGACAAAAAAATTCAAAACTTTTTTTAAAATTATTGTGAAATATTGGTGAGTTGTAATTTTTCTTTTCATCAGTTTTAAGAAGCTAGTAAAATTTTGTCATGTTGGTAGATGGTCAATTTCACCTTATGTTTTCTTTTATTAATAACTGGAGGAATAATTGCATTTCCATGGTCTCTATTTGGTTTTCCATCTCTGTTACATGTCACAATTGAACTTATTTGTCGGTCACAATACAGGAAAATAAAACTTTCATTCCCCTTTATTTCTTACCAGAAGTTGGCATCTTCTTTTAAAGATTCAAGCCTATCTTCTATTTGCTCCTTGAAGCAAAATTATTATCCTTTACATTACCCACTGGAGATCCATGTGTTTACTTCATGAATTCTAAACTGAAAGTGATTTTGTTCTTTTTAGAGACACTTGGCAGTGTGCTGTGGCATGAATGGAGAAGAGGTAGCTCCTAGCATTTGGATGTTAAGAGACTAGAAATTTTGGTAATTGTCCCTCAATTCAGAGGAAATCTTTTTACTGCAAAGAATTAGTAAGCCTCAAATGTAAATAGTACTGAAAATTAAGAAATCATGCTTTAGCCTAAGCAATTTATGGCTCATGAAAAATGTTTTTCTCCTTTCTTCTTAAAGATATTATTCTAGTCTTCTTCTCTCCTTTTCCCATCAGGTCTTTCCTCAAATACTGCTCATCTCTTGGAGTACAACTGAAGTTCCATTATAAACACGTATAGGGCTATTATGCTCCAACAAGCTTAAAAACTGAGCTAAATTGAGCTTAAATGAGCCAAACTGTACTTTTGTGCAGTATATAGAAGACCTCATTGTCTAAATAGCTTAATAATTCCATTCTTGGTGTTCATTCTTTTGAAAGGAGATAAAGGAAGTAATTATTAAAACAGAAACAACTTTACTCCAAAAACTCTTGAGGAAAGAATATGTCTTCTGAATTTCATCCCATGCTTTTGAATGAGATTTTTAACATACTCTTTACTATTTTATATGGTTTCTTCATAGGCATAAAGATAGACAAGTTTCAATTTCTTCATTAACAACCTCCCTAAAAATTCTGGCATATTAGCAACAAACTAGTTTAAAATTATTAGTTCAGCCATACCATTTGAAGATCCCGAAATGCAAAATAATTATTAATTAGAAGTGTTACAGTGTTTATTTTGTGCTAATCATTGTTGGATAAATTAACACTATAATAATACTCTGTTCACAGATTAAAACAATTGAGGAATAACAGGTTAGATAACTTGTCAGAGATGTTGGAGATCTTCAGTACTAGAGCTCTGCTTCCAGCTCAAGCTCCAGGGGCCAAATGCTTGTGCTCTGCACTTCTGTTCCACACTGCTACTTTCCGCATGATCAGAGGATAAGTCAGCAGGAAAACTTCAATAAAATAAAATCAGATGTTCTCTCACCAGATCTACTGTTCCTAACACTCCGTAATACTATGTCCACTTATTGGAATAATTCTCTGATGAAATTTTTTCAAAAATCTAGGCAGAATCACATTTCTGTTTATATAATACAGCATGATGTCATCTGTTGGGCTTACCCCTAAAATACTTGATGACAGTGCAATGTATTTTCTAATTACACCATAGAAAGTTTAGACACTTATTTCCTAATTGATATTTTTCTATCCCCTACCTGAAACTTTATATACTTAGCATATACAAAGTTCAAGAAGACAATAATATATGTGAAATATCTATTTCTAGATTAAAATCAAAAGAAGTATTTGCTCTTTAAGATTATGAGGTAGCACACTGTTCAACTGACAATGTATTCAGAATATTGACTGGCCATGATTTAATTTTATGTGTTGAATAATACAATTCAAAAACTCTTATTTAAAATTTTTTACTATTGACAGACCTTTGAGAATCCATTTCTTATGCATTTTTTGATGTTGTGTCCTTAGGTCACAAAATTTTATAGGATTCCTTGAGAAGAAAACATATTTCCAAGGTCAAAAAAATTTAGCAAATTCTGCAGTCTGTGCTTTGGAAGAATCAATGTGAACATGACAATACTGAAAGTTTTTAAGGGTCCTTCAGGAAAGAGATTCATGTAATGGCCTAATCCACCATTTACACATTTACTATGCTTGCAGTTTTTCTTTACATAACATGTATCACTGCGGCTAATACACATGCTTTTGGTAACACAGTTTGGAAATGCTAATGTAAAGATCATGGATAGGAGAGGAAATCATGGAATAAAAAGGAAGTTGTGAAAGTATAATGCATATTTATACTCAGAAGTGGGATTGCTAAATTGTGTCAACCACATATGTAGCTTCCTGTTCATTGCCACATTATTCACAATACCCAAAATATGGAAACAACCTAAATAACTGTGACAGATGAGTAAATAAAGAAATGTTTTACAGATGTTTGGTGAAATATTATTTAGCCATAAGAAGAGGGAAATCCTATTCATTATGCTAAAGAAAATAAGCCTGTCACAGAAGAAAAATATTGTATGACCTCATATATTTGTTAAATATAAAGGAGTGGACTTCATGCAAACAGAGTACAATGGTGTTTGCAGGGGCTTGCGGTGTTGGGAGGTGGGATAATGTTGGTCAAAAGATATAAACTTTCAGTTACAAGATAAACAAGTCTGGGGGATCTAATATATACTAAGAGGAGTGATCAATGTCTTAATGAATTTGATTGTTGTGGTCATCATTACACAAGATATAGGTAAATCAAATCACCACATTGAAACTTTATGTACAATCTTTGTCAACTAAATATTTCAAATTTGAAAAAGAAAAGTAGAGCAGTATTGCAGGCTGTTTTACCTCATCCTTCCAGTCCAACGAAGCCCCACTGCTCAGCACCTGGTAGGAGGCTCCCACTTCTCCAGGCTGAGGGGCAGTGAAGTCATTAGAAGGCGAGACAGCCTGTCACACTGCAGACCCCTCAGACCAGCTTCAGAAGCAGCCATGATCTGACCAGATATGAACGCGTTCATTCACATCATTCACAGTTCAAATCCTAAGTTTCCTAACTTTTATTTTATGCAAAACGTGAGACACACTTGATCCATGAAAGTAGCACATCTATCGGATCTCTCTCCTTACCATAGCAACCTAGCATGTGTTTTAGTATTTGAGTTCTTCAAATTATTTCACTTTGATTATTTTAGATGAGAACTCTTTTTCCTTTAAACGCCACATACACGTTTATTACAAATGTTTAAGCGGATTGAAGAAATATAGTGCTGTTTATCATTGCAGCCCAATGTCAAGTACTAAACAAACACATAAACATTGTCCAAGCAAATGAGGTAATATGCTAAGACATAAACTCTGTCATTTTAACGAGAATAATGCCAGATATTTTTCTTTTGAATAATGTCACAAATGTTAATGCACTATTCAAAAGCAATCTTTGAAACAAATGTTAAAAAATTGTAGCTAGAAGGAGACTAATGGTAAATACCATTCTCTAATCATCTTGAAACTATTCAAACCACATGAAAAGAAACACAAGAGATTTTACATTCTTGCTTGCTCACTAAAGTAGCAAGGGGGGAGGGAAGGAAGGAAGGGAAAAGGAAAAAAAAGAGCACAGAAAGAAAAAAAATGGAAGTAAAGCTTTTGTAAATAAGGGGGGCGGGGAGAAAGGTCAAAGGAAGGGAGTAAATAGGAAAAAAAGAAGAATCAAGATATATTATGTACAGGGAAAAATTCCCTATGATGCATGTGATTTGTAGGTATATCAAACGTGTACCAATTCAATTAAAAAATTAACTACAGGGCCGGGGATTTAGCTCAGTGGTTCCGGCGCCTGCCTCGCAAGCGCACGGTCCTGAGTTCGATCTCCGGTACCAAAAAAAAAAAAAAAAAAAGACAAAAAAATTAACTACAGACCCGACTCATAGCACTAAAAATTAAAAATATGCCGAGAAATTATTTTAATGCATTATACCTTCTCCATTCTTCCACCTAATTTCACATCAATGAATCATATCACTAGTTATTCCTATTTTGGTTTTGTGTTTAGACAGATTTGTTGAAATGTTTCATTCAATTTTTTCCTGTTTCTTTCTCTTTTTCCGATTCTTATCTTTTATTTAAGCAATAAAAGCAGGCAATGTGATTGAGTAATTGAACCTATTTTGGAAGGACAGAAAATTTCTTCTCGTCCTCATTGCCTAGAATCTCGAAACAAAAATAATCTTTTGTGAGCTTTAGAAAATAAAAACTTGCTTAAAACAACTATTTCTAGGAGAGAAGTTACATAAAACTAGGCTCTGCCATTTGTTTCTCACAGATGTATTTAGTGCAATGATTAAATATAATGAACAAGACCAAAAGCTGCCTGGGTTTAAATCTCCACTTCTGTCTTATGGGAAAATTATTTATCTACTCTGAGCCTTAAGAAGTCTTGCGGAGCTATTAAAATTAGATTTTGTATGGTCTCTCAAGTAGCTAAACTCTGAAAAATGGGCCAACGTAACTGGAATATTTTTAAATGAATGACTATATAAGCATATGTCAGATAACAGTTAAACACTTTTCAATGTTACCCCACATGTGAACCTAGTGACCTGTGGATTCCAGTCGACATTTTACAGGTGAAGAAACAGCCACACAGTGGTCTGTATAGGACCTGGAATTGCACTTTGCCTGGCTGAACCACTAGGAGCTACTGTACCTTTATAGCCAAGGAAATCTGAAAAGGGGGCATGTAATTTTTAATGCTGGAATGCATTGGGAGAATCTCAAGAAATACATGTAATAATCAGATTTCTCAGACATTTTGCAGAATTGAAAAAAAATAATTTTTCTAAGAATACTCTCATAGGAATTGTGTTTCTTGGAATAAGCCTCTAGAGGACATTTGAAGAAAATAATAGTTACACAGATTTGGCTTTCATAAAAAGGATTCATTAACAAGTTAGAAAAAAATAGCTAGGAATGACATAAAATTAAAGAAGGGAGGGCAGAGGAATGGGGAAAAAAAGAATCAAGATATATTATGTAAAGGTAAAAATCTCCAAAGATGAATGTCATTATATTGTATATCTAAAATGTACCAATAAAATTAGTTTTTTAAAAAGACATCAAATACCAGTTCTATGCAAACTATTTTGAAAGAAATAAAAAGTTTATTTTGGTTTTTATCTTTAATCTTTATTGTTTTGATTTAGACATTTAAAAAATTCAAACCAAAAATAGGAGAGAATACACAACACACCATTATAACTACAAACGTGTTCATAATCCTTTTGAGTTACAAAGTACCTTCTCAAATTTGATCCTCAATTCTTCATGAAATAGGAGAGGTAAATGTCCCCATTTTGCAGACAACAAAGTTAAGCTCCACAACATAAGTAAATTACAGAAATTTATATGGCAAAAAACAGACCGGAGGACCAGTGGAACAGATTAGAAGATGCAGAAACAGTGCAAGGCACACTCAGCCATCTCATCTTCGATAAAGGAGCCAAACACCCTCACTGGAGGAAAGATAGCCTCTTTAATAAATGG
>NW_004624770.1:3795232-3834687 GCF_000247695.1 Heterocephalus glaber
AATGTGTAAATACCAAATAGTTTCTCTAGTGTGAGAAACTGATAGTGTAAACAAGGGTTAAAATGATTAAAATGAATAATTGACAATTTGAAATAGGCAAAAAGGTCCAAAGATGAAGGAGTGAAGGGAGGGGAAGGGAAAAGGCAAAGAGGGAAAGGAAAAACTATGAGAAAAGAAAAAAAAAATGGAAATTAAATCTACATAAATAGGGAAGGGCGGAGGGGGTGAAGGGTGCACAGGTAATGGGGAAAAAAATAAGAACCAAGATAAATCATGTACAGGCACAAACACCCAATGATAAATGTAAATGAATTGTATACCTAAAATGTACCATTAAAATGTACAAATAAAATTAATTTAAAAATTTTAAAAAAAAGAAATACACAGTTCTTCAAAAAATTCAAATAACCTTCATATGCACACTCTTTACAACACAGCAATTATAGTCCTGGTCATTTTTCCCAAGAAATGAAAACTTCTGTTCACATAAACACCTGCACATAATGTTCATAGGAGATTTACTTATTGGAGCCCCCAAATGGAAACAACCCACGTGGGAGTGTTTAAGGAAAGCTACTTACCTCCTGACTATCTAGAAGCAGAAAAAAAAAAGAGAAGAAAAATAGTGGGAGACAAGATATAAGATATTAGCTAGCTTTTTCCACACTGAGACACACTATCCAACACCCACTACTCAAAGGAGAAGGCTAATTTACTCAAGGTTTCAGTTTATGATTGGGAGGCTCTGAGGCAGATATCTTGCCATAAGGCAGTGATGGAGCAAAGATGCTTAGTCCATGCTGGGCCCAGAAGCAAAACAGGGATGTACTTGAGAGGAATGGGTGAGCAGCCATGTATATGCCTCCATTACCTCTCTAGACAGACTCAGGAGTATGCTTTACTAATCCGCTAGGCATTTCTTAATCCAATGAAATAGATCTCTCAGGATTAATGGTCACATACATCTTTCCAGGGGTTGTCCCCAGTGATCCACTTCCTCCAAGGAGGCCCCACTTCTGAAAGTTTTCACTACCTCCTAGTATATTATTGAATTATAAGTCCATCAAAGGATTAGTCCACTCATGAAGTCAGAGTCCTAATGATCTAATTACATTCCTGAAGGCCCCACCCCTAAACACTGCTGTGTTGGGGACAAAGCCTTCAATGCCTCAGCATTTGGGACATATTCCACATCCAAACCACAACATTTATCCTGCAATATCATGGAGAAGTCAATAATTTTGAAATGGAGAATGGATTCATGTTTGTCAGGAGCAATAAGGTTGTTGGGAGGAGGGAGATGTAGATGCGACTAAAAAGTGCAACAGGAGGAATCCTTTTGATGAAGTGTTCTATGTCTTCACTGTATCAATGTCAGCATCTTAGTTGTGATACTGTATCATAATTAGGGAAGATGTTACCATTAGATAAAGCTAAGAAAAGGGCACATAGACTTCTTTTATTATTTTTTACAACTGCATATGAATCTTCGAATACTTCAAAGAAAAAACTTAATTAGAAAGAAAATACTTTACAAAAGTTGAACTCACTGAAATTCTCTCATTGCAGCATCACATATACTATCTAATTTCACCGTCCTAGTAGTTTATGAACCTCAGTTATATAATCTGCTATTAGCATAGTTGTTCTCTTCCATGGTTTTTGTAATCTCTGTGAAGATAGTGACATTTACTCTGGTAACCACTGTACTTTTAGTGCTATCTTCAATGAGTAAAATTCCTCAATAAATATTTATTACTTGGCTGAATATCACTTGCCATTTAATCAAGCTTTTGAATTCACTAAATTTGTTATCTTATTCCTCTGCTCAAAACATCACTTTCCCTACATATATAATGATCAGGCTCTCTGAAAAAATCCAACACAATAGAAATCTTTCTTTTTTGGTTGTCCAATAGATATATCCTTCTTCCTAGGAGGTACTTCTTCATACATTCACAATTGCTGTTTCAATTTTGTGGCCATTACACAAGTGTTTCCACACTAAAATGACCATAGATACAGTATATTTATACAAATCTGCTCCTTAGTGGTTCACACAAATTCTGTTTTATCAACAAGACCAGGGGTGCACTGGTGAGGAGCAGAGCCGCCTGGAGCCATCCAGCTACACCATCCCCTTGTGGGCCTCCCAGCCAGGGGCGGTCAGTGGGGAGCTGAGCCATGCGGGCATCTGCAGCACCACCCCAGCGCTCACCCCCCACCCCTGACTCCTGGTTGCACCTGGACCTGGACTCACATCGCAAGGGCACAGGGGGTCATAAAGGCCATTGTCCTGAGCTACAGAAGATAGACCAGAAGTGAACAACAGAAAGAGGGCCTCTCTCAGGCTCCTTGGTGAAAATTGAAACCCACTGGAAAAGTAAAGAGAATCTCTGCAATAAAGGCACACCAGACCACCGTACTTGGCAAGTTGGAGGGACCATCACCTCCCATCGGAACCTGGACCATCTTCAGGGGAAGGACAGCTGGAACCTGCAGTAGAACTTTGCAGAGTTCAACCCTGCAGGAGGTCAGGGAGCTCAATTTGGACCTTGCAGCCAGAAATCAGCCTGACTCTTAGGGATCTGCTGCTGGTTTGCTGAGACTAGTTGACTTAGATCTCCACACTGCTGCCCACATTGTCTATAGTGACAGCAGAGACATACACTGAAGGAGGCCCTTCATTTTTATTTTTTATTTTCAAAATTATTTTTTTCTCTTATTTTTAATTTTTAATTTTTAGTTGTTATTTTTTTCTATTCTTTTCAATTTTTTTCTGTCTTCTTTTTCTTTTCTTTCTCTCTTTCACTCTCTTGCTCTACTGCATTGTTCTTCATCTCCTTTTTTGTTCCCATTCCTGCCCTAATTTGGATATCGTCTCTCTTTTTCTTTTCTTCTCTCTTTTTCCTTCTCCTGATTGTCATTAGTTTCAAAGGAAAGAGAATACAGTTTCTAGCTTCCCTATTGCTGATAGGTCATTCTGTTCTTGTCTTTGTTCTTTCATTCTGTCTTTTCCTCTTGTCTTCAATAGTTCCGTGGAGTTTGCTTGATCTTCCTGTGTCCTCTGGCCTCATTGCTAACCTTTCCCTATCCTTCTACCTATCTATCACTCCCTCCCCAACTTCTTCTAAGCTCCCATCCTGAAGGATAAAGTTGCTATATTGAAGAGTTTATTCACTATAAACCTATGTTGGGCTGGTGCTCGATTTTGATTTAATTCACATGGTTAAAGGTGATAGATTAATAACTACTACAAATTATCATTTTCTAAACTGTACTTTATACTATTGTTATTGCTGATTGTATCACTTGGGCAAAGGTGTTGTGATTGATCTAATCAGTTATCCTTCTGGTATAATGAAAATGAGATAGACCAAGAGTCATTAGAGACTCAAAACCTAAAGACCAGCTATATCTGGAAGATACATCTGAGAAGCAATCACTCCATATGGGTTCTGAATAAAAGCAACAAAGATACCTACAATAAGCAATATTGAAGTATCAACCCAAGAACTAAAACAAGGACAGCACTAACAACAAAAATAGAAACGAGAAGAAATTAAGTAAGGCACAAACTCAGACTTCAACCCCACCAAAGGCAAATTCTGGTGGAAAGGAAATGGAAAAGTCTGATAATCAACCACCTGGAAACCCTGAACAGATAGCACAGGAAGTAACAAAATAGATGAATGAGGCTCTAGAAAAATTCAAAGAAGAAATAATTTCCCAGATAACTACAGAGTTGGTAAGCAGAGTGAAAGATATGATTAGAGACTCTAGAACAGAAACTGACAAAAAAAATAGATGAGTTCAGGACCATGATAGAAGCCATGAATGCCCAGCAGAGGAAAGAAATGGAAATCATGAATAACCAACATAGGAAAGAAATGGAATCCATGAAACAGATTCAAACAGATATCCAGGAGATTAAAACCTCTATTGAAAGTATACACAGCAGACTGAGACAATCTGAAGACAGAATATCAGATATAGAAGACAGGATGGTGGTCAGTGACCATGAAAAGAGATCTCTTAAAATTAGTAAGGGACCATGAGAAATCAATCCAACAGCTCCTAGATGATGCAAAGAAGAAGAATATAAGTCTGGTAGGAGTCCACGAAAAAGCAGGAGAAACACAAATGACAAAAAAAAAACGTTCACAGAATTAATGACAGAAAACTTCCCAAGCAGGGGAAAAGAACTTGACATACAGGTAAGTGAGGAATATAGGACTTCAACTAGCCATGATAAAAAAAAAATCTATGCCTAGACATAGAACAGTCAAGATCCCAGAAACCCAACAGATGAATAAAATACTACAAGCAGTTATAGAAAAAAAACAAATCACATGCAAAGGAAAGCCCAACAGAATTACAGCAGACTTTTCATCACAAACCCTCAAATTAAGGAGAGCCTGGGGTGAGGTATTTCAAGCCCTAAAAGAAAATAACCTCCAACCTAGACTGAGGTATTCTGCAAAACTATCTTTCAAAATTGATAGGGAAATAAGATACTTCCATGACAAAGAACACCTTAGAAACTTCATAAATACCAAACCAGCACTCCAAGCAATTTTTTAAAATATTCTAGAACAAGACAATGAAGGTCACAACTTCATGAGGCCCAACAGAGCAAATCCATCAGGCAAGGCAAGAAATTAAAAGGGGAGGGGGGAAAAATAAGACGGAGACAACAACAGGAAAATAACATGACAATGATAAGTCAATACATATCAGTTATAACCATCAATGTTGATGGCCTCAACTCACCAATGAAAGAAACAGACTGGCAGAATGAATTAAGAAGCAATATACAACAATATGCTGTATACAAGAAATGCACCTAGTTCAAAAAGAAACTCATAGACAGAAAATTAAAGGACGGAAAACAGTTTTCCATGTGTCAGGAACCTGTAAAAAAGCAGCAGTAGCTATCTTATTTACAAATAAAGTAAATTTCAAACCAAAACTAATTAAGAGAGACAAAGATGGTCACTACATCCTTGTAAAGGGAACAATCCAAGAGGAAAAGATGACAAGCATAAATATATATGCACCAAATACTAATGCCCCAAACTATACAAAACAAATATTAATAGACATGAAAAACCAAATAAGCACTAATACAATTGTAGTGGGGGATCTCAATACCCCACTGTCACAAATAGATCATCTAGACAAAAAATCTACAGCAAAATACTAGAACTGAAGCAAGTATTTGAACAAATGGACTTAATAGACATCTACAGAGTCTTCCACACCACAAAATCAAAATATACATTCTTTTTGGCTGTACACAAGTCATTCTCTAAAATAGACCACATACTAGTTCATAGAACACGTTTAAGTAAATGCAAAGGAATTGAAGTTATTCTGTGTATATTATCAGACCATAATGCAATTAAACTGGAGGTCAACAGCATAAGACACCCCAAGAACTTCACAAACACATGGAGATTGAATAACACTCCCCCAAACAACCAATGGGTATAAAGGAAATTGAAGAAGAAATTAGACAGTTTTTACAATTAAATGATAATGCCAGTACAACATACAGAATCTATGGGAAAAAATGAAAGCAGTTCTATGAGGGAAATTCATAGCAGTAAATGCCCACACTAGGAAAACAGAGTGAGTGCAAATAAACAACCTAATGCTGAATCTTAAGCTCTTAGAAAAAGAAGAGCAAGACAAACCCAAAGCTCATAAAAGGGAGGAAATTATAAAGATAGGAGAAGAAATCAATGCAATGCAGACAAAGAGAATGATACAAAAAATCAACAAATCAAAGAGCTTATTTTTTGAAATAATAAATAAAATTGATAAACCCTTAGCCAACCTTATCAAGAAAAGGAAAGAAAAGGCTCAAATCCATGCAATTAGGAATGAAAAAGGTGAAGTCACAACAGATCCAGCAGAAATCCAGGGGATCATCAATACTTTGAGAACCTGTACTCCAATAAAATGGAAAACACAGAAGAAATGGACAAATTTCTAGATACATATGAAGTACCAAAGTTGAATGAAGAAGACATAAAAATTCTAAACACCCAAATTACAATCAGTGAAATTGAATATGTAATTAAAAATTTACCAACAAAAAAAAAAGCCCAGGTCTGATGGCATCACTGCTGAATTTTATAAGACACTTAGAGAAGAACTATTGCCACTACTCTTTAAACTTTTCAATGAAATTGAAATGGAAGCAATACTGCCAAATTCATTCCTGGAAGCAAGTGTTACTTTGATTCGAAAACCAGGGAAAGACAGCCAAAAAAGAGCACTACAGGCCAATCTCCCTAATGAACATAAATGCAAAAATCCTCAACAAGATACTGGCAAACAGAATACAGAGGGTCATCAAGAAGATCATACACCCTGACCAAGTTGGATTTATCCCAGGGATGCAAGGATGGTTCAACATATGCAAATCTATAAATGTAATACATTATATTAACAGAGTCAAGAACAAAAACCATATGATCATCTCAATAGATGCAGAAAAAGCATTTGGTAAAAATCAACACCCATTCATGATAAAAATTGTGCAGAAAAATTGGAATAGAGGGTCTTTATCACAATTTGATAAAGGCTATCTATGAAAAAGCAACAGCCATCATCATACTAAATGGTCAAAAACTGAAAACCTTTATGCTACAATCAGGAACAAGACAAGGATGTCAACTATCACCACTTCTGTTCAATATAGTGTTGGAAACATTAGCCACAGCAATTAGACAAGAGAAAGAAATAAAAGGAATGAAGATAGGAAAGGAAGAAGTTAAAATGTCATTATTTGCTGATGATATGATACTCTACATTGAAGACCCAAAAAACTCCACCAAAAGACTTCTAGACTTAATTGACAGATACAGTAGAGTAGCTGGATACAAGGTCAACACTCAAAAAACAATAGCCTTCTTGTACACAAATAACAGTGTCACTGAGAGAGAAATTAGGGAAACAATCCCTTTAAAAATAGCATGCAAAAAAATGAAATATCCTGGAATCAATCTAATGAAGGAGGCAAAACACCTCTACACTGGGAAATAAAACACTCTGAAAAAAGAGATTGAAGAGGATATAAGAAAATGGAAAGACATCCCTTGTTCCTGTGTAGGAAGAATCAATATAGTGAAAATGGCCATATTTCCAAAGCTGCTATACAGATTCAATGGAATTCAGATTGAAATCCTAACAGTATATTTCACAGATCTAGAGAAAACAATCCAAAAATTCATTTGGAACCAGAAAAGACCTAGAATATCAAAAGCAATTCTAGGCAACAAAGACATGGCATGGGTATCCCCAACTTGAAACTATACTACAATGCCACTGTGATTAAAAACAGCATGGTACTGGCAAGAAACAGACCCAAGGTCAGTGGAATAGATTAGAAGATACAGAAGCAACTCAGCATACTCAGCATCTCATCTTTGACAAAGGAGCTAATCACTCTCACTGGAGGAAAGATAGCCTCTTTAGTAAATGGTATTGGAAAAACTGGATTACAACATGCCAAGGATTAAAACTAGACCTCTATCTTTCACCATGCACAAAGCTAAAATCAAAGTGGATTAAAGATCTAAATATTAAAACAGAAACACTAAATTTGCTGGAAGATAAGTTAGAACTCTTGAAGTCATTGGCATAGAAAAAAACTTTATGAACAATCCTCAGTAGCATGGGAACTAGCACAAAGAATCAACAATTGGGATGTCATCTTATTAAAAAGCTTCTGCACTGCAAGAGAAACCACTAACAGCACTAAGAGACAACCTAAAATGTGGGAAAAAATTTTTACCAGCTGTTCTTCAGATAAAGGTCTACTATATAGAATATATAAAGAACTCAAAACAGTCAGACTCCCCCAAATATAAAGACCCAATTAAAAAATGGGCATCCGAAATGAACAGACATTTCTCAGACGAAGTAAAAGCAGCAAACAAACATATGAAAAACTGTTCAACATCACTGGTCACTCAAGAGATGCAAATGCAAACAAAGATTAGATTCTACCTCACCACAAAGAATGCATGGCTGCTATCAAGAAATCAACCAATACGGCCGGGGATTTAGCTCAGTGGTTTCACTGCCTGCTGCGGAAGTGCAAGGACCCGAGTTCGATCCCTGCAACCAAAAAAAAAGAAATCAACCAATAACAAATGCTGCTGAGGGCATGGGGAGAAAGGAATCCTTCTTCAGTGTTGGTGGGAGTGCAGAGTGGTGCAACCACTGTGGAAAGCAACATAGAGATACCTCAAAGAACTAGGATTAGAAATCCCATTTGACCAAGCTATTCTTCTGCTGGGTATCTTCCCCAAAGAATTAAAAGACTCATACCACAGCGATATATGAGCACCCATGTTTATACCAGCACAGTTTGTAATAGCTAAAACTTGGAAACAGTCCAAATCAACTGGAGACTGGATAAAGAAAATGTGGGGTTTTTTTTATAAAACGGAGTACTACTCAGCCATAAAGAATGAGAAACTAGAGACATTTATAGCTAAGTGGATGCACACTGAGGCCATAATCTTAAGTGAAATAAATAGGACACACATGTGTAAATACTGAATAGTTTCTCTGGTGTGAAAAACTAAAAGTGTAAATAAGAGGATCAAAATGTGTAATTGATATTATGAAATAGGAAGAAAAGGTCTAAAGGAATAGGGGAAGTGGGAGAGGTAGGGGAAAGAAAAGAAAGGAAAAGAAAAAATACAAGAAAAGGAAAGAAATGGAAACAAAGTTTGTAAATAGGGAAGGGTGGAGGAGGTAAAGGGTGCACAGGTCATGGGGAAAAAATAAGAACCAAGATACATCATGTAATGGTACAAGATCCCAATGATGAAGGTAACTGTATTGTATACCAGAATGTATCAATAAACTTAAAGAAAAAAGACCGACTTCCACTGATCTCTTTCTCTAAGTATTCTGCCACAACTATAATGCAAATTATCATCAAGGAGTCTATTTCTCGATTTTCATGGTATACTACTCTCTCTGTTTTAACATGAAGAAGGTGTGTGAGATGTGTAGATTACTATGAAGAAAGCTCTCATTTGAGGATAATGACACATCATTTCAAATGTCTATAGAAATGAACCCTCATTCCTATCTTTCCCAATCTAAAGAAATCTCAAAGCTGGATTTTGCACCTTTATCATTAAATGATACAGAAGAGGTAACTTGGATGGTTTTGGATCTCATTTGTTTGGGTCAACTCTAACATTTCTTATAAGCACAAAGAAGACAGGGACAAGATGAGGTTCAGACCAGTTGTCATGAGCAGACACGGAGACCACTTGAGACCAAAAGGCGTGCTGAGTTAGACCACCCTGGGGCTCAGAGGAGCCAAAGAGAGTTGGCCTGTCTGCCAAACAAAGATCCCAAGCTTGCACCATCTCCCAAATGCAACAGTTCTTTCAGCATTTATCACATTCACAGTGAGATAGAGGGGAGCTCGCCCATGGTAAGAGGTGGAAGCCAGAGGTGGCACTGACAGTGTAGTATCTCTCTTCCACCCCGCCAACACAGTGAGAACATGGAGGGGGGCAACAGGCAGCACTGGAACCCATGCTTCTGGAGACTGAGCAATGGAACTCATAGTGATGCAGAGACCACTGCAGCCAGGGAGCCCAGCGAGGCATTCTGGACAGGCAGTGACAGCCGCAGGCAGTTGCAGAGTTCAAGTGGCAGCTCTGCACAGAGCAGTATGAGGGGCAGAGACCACAAGCGTGCAGCCAGAGACTTCATCTTTTAGGGTATAGGGAGTTTGATACAAACACGTGCTAATCTTATAGTGATGAAAATGTATTTTTGTTTATGGTAAAAATTATGTTTCTTGATAGGGTTCACCAGAGAAGGTTAGTGGCACGCAGGCCATAGTGTTACTGCGTTATATGGTTATCACATAAGTTATCGTACAGGCACACCGCTCATGTGGTTATCAAATGGGTCAGAAGTTAGTTTAAAAAGTAAGTTTAGAACGAGACAGAAGTGTAAGATGACCCGCTCACATCACCAGCTCAACCAAAAAACAGCTCGCCAGAACAAAGAATATGTGGTACTTTCCTATGAAGTGCTCCACACAAGAATTCTGCAGAGATACCCTGCTGGGTGCTCCAGAGTTACCTGGTATTCTCCAAGATACTGCCTGCATCATTTGCTATGGGCACCAGAGACAATAAATGGAACTATGAAAAAGCCACAGAGTAATGACAATGAATTCTTTATAATGTAGGCGCCACAATCTCATAGGAACCTTTCTCAGTTGCTTGGACAAAAGTTAAGCATGGAGAATTTGTGGATACTGAAAAAGAACATTTACAAATCTGGACAATGGCTGAGATACTAATTGTTAGATTTCACTGACTCTTTCCTGGAGGAGCTGATATATAATTACTGAATGCAGAATCAAACTTACTGGTTAGATTGGATTTTGCAGGTTGGCCTGGAAAAGATGCCTCCTCTACTGGGCAAAACTTTGTGAAAAAGTGAATTAATCCTACTGAATGATACTGATTAGTTCTATGTCTGGGAAGATATTGAAGCAATTGGAGAATATATTCAAAGACAGAGGACATTACTAAACTTAAAATTCAGGCTTACTGAACTAGTGTTCTGAGATCTTGATTCAGGTGCTCCTGTTACCACACCTGATAATCAAAGTCCCCTTGTTCCTCTTGTGTTTCTGCTTCCACAACACAGTTATTGCCTGCAGGTAATAATTAACTTCTAGGAACATCATGGTTCTGAGTGTCCAGTGAGCCATGCAGAAATTGCAGGGCTTTAAGTGCAACACCGAGGAGAGAATCAATGGTTAGAATTCCTTATGTGGTTTCATTGTTTATGCCTGTAATGAATCTCCTCTTCCTTGTCTTATTACATGTTCTCATCCCATACGATGCTTGTGCTAAATTTTTTCATTTTATTTTTAATTCGACATAATAATTGAGCCAATTTGGGAGTACATGTGTATATTATGTAATAAATCAGAATGATTAGTATAACAAATACAACTCATTTTTATTATTTCTTTGTGTTAAAACATTCAAAATCCTCCTTTACAGCTATCTTGCAATAGAAAATACATTATCATTCTTTTTTTTTTTTTTTTTATACCAGGGATCAAACTCAGGACCTTGTGCTTGTGAGGCAGGCGGCGGAACCACTGAGCTAAATCCCCAGTCCCAACATTATCATTTTTTACAGTCACTCTATTGTGCAATAGATCTCCAGATCTCTTTCCTCTTAGTTTTAACTTTGTTCACATTGACCAATCTTTTCCCTTCGCCTCATCCCACTATCTTCACTAGACCCTGGTATTCTCTGTTTTACTCTCCACTTTCAGGCAACCACTATTTTAGATTTTATATATGATGAGGCTGCGCATTGTTTGCTTTTCTGTGTCTGATCTATTTAGCTCAGCATAATGTTCTCCAGGTCCATCCATGTTGTGCCAAATGATAGTTTCATCTGTTATAGTTGAATAATATCCTATTATGTATATGTACCACAATTTTTTTACCCATTCATCCATTGATGGACACTTAGGTTCATATTATATCTTGCTTATTGTACATAGTACTTCAGTGAACATGGGAATCCATGTGTCTCTTGAACGTACTGATTTTATTGTCTTTGAGCACATATCCAGGAATGGGGTTGCTGGAACACATGGTAGTTCTATTTTCAATGTTTTGAGGAAGCTCTATACTGTTTTCTGCAATAGCCACACTAATGTGCATTCCCACAAAAGTAGTATAAATGTTCCCTTCTCTTTCCAGCACTTTTCATCAATTATCTTTTTTATAATAGCCATTTTAATTGGAGTGAGGTGATTTGTCATTGGAGAATTCATTTTAATTTCCCCAATAATTTGTAATGTTGAGCATTTTTTTAATATTGCTTAGCCATTTGGTTGTCTTATTTGAGAAATATCTATTTGAGTCTTTTGGACTGGATTTTTATTATTTCTTTGAGTTCCTTTTATGTTCTGGATTTTAATTTTTATCAGCTGTATAGTTTGTACATGTTTTTCCCATAGGTTGTCTCTTTTGTTTACTCCAATGTGCAGTAGGTCCTTAACTGGATATAATCTCATTTGTCCATCGGCTCATTACCTGCCTGTGCTTTAGGGGTCTGCTTAAAAAAACCAAAAACCTGTATGTTCCAAGTTCTTCAAACATTTCCTCTACATTGTTTTCTAGTTTCATAATTGTCAAGGCTCACATTTAAGTCTTCAATCTATTTTGGGCCACTTTTGATAACTGGTGAGAATTATGAGTCAAATTTCATTGTTCTGCATAGATAGATAGATAGATAGATAGATAGATAGATAGATAGATATAGATAGATAGATAGATAGATAGATAGATAGATAGATAGATAGATCCAATTTTCCCAGAACAGTTTGTTGAAGAAACTGAAACTTTCCCAATATATATTCCTCTGATCATTGTCAAAAATTGATTGTAGCTGGGTGGATTTATTTTTAGGTTCTCTATTCTGTTCCATTGGACAGTACACCTTTTTCTTATGCCAGCTTTTTGCTATTCTGGTTACTAGAGCATTGTGGCGTACATTGAAGTCCAGAAGCATGATGCATTCAACATTGTTCTTTTTGCTCAAAATTGGTTTAACTCTTTCCAAAAGTGTTTTAGGATGATGTTTACTAGTTCTGTGAATAGTATGCTTGGCACTTTAATGGGAATTGTGTTGAATTTGCAGATTGTTGTCGATAGTATGAACATTTTAGCAATGTTAATTCTTTCAATCTGAACATGAAATATCTTCCCATTTACTTGTGTCCTCTTCAATTACTTTCCTCTATGTTCTATAGTTTTTCTTATGAAGGTCATTTACCTCTTTGGTTAAATGGATCTGTTGATATTTTATTTTACCTTGTTGTAGCCATAGTAAATAGGATTGCTTTCTTGATTGCCTTAACAGATGGTTTGTTATATGTATACAAGAACACAACAGATTTTTGTGTATTTGTTTTATATTCTACACCTTCACTGACTCTGTGTATTAGTTCTAACATTTTTTTGCTGTAGTCTGTGGAGTGTTCTCCATATCAAGTCATGTCATCTATAAACAGTGACAATTTTACCTCTTCCTTTCTAATTTGAGTACCCCTTATTTCTTTGTGTTGTCTAATTTTTCTTAATAGAATTTTCAGTACCATGTTCAAACAAAACTATGACAGCGGGCATCCTTGTCTTGTTCTAGATATCAGAGAAAAAGCTTTCAACTTTTTCCAGTTTGATTTTAGCTGTGGGTTTGTCACATTGGTCTTCACTGGGTTGAGGTATGTTTCTTCTACATTGAGTTTGTTGGCAGTTTGAAAATTCAGTAAGCTGTCAGTGAATATTTCTTTTTATGATCCAAAATAGTTCTTGAAGTTGTTGCCCACGTTTTCAAACTATAGAACAGAACATACTTTACTTCCATTGTCTTTAATAAAATAACTGTTTTAGTTCAATTTGTGTTCCACTGACATTTCCCACCCACCAAAAAAAAAACCCTTAGGTTTATTTCTATTGCTGGAAATAATATGGCTGTAAATATGTATTCTTATTTTGTATGTGTAGCATTGTTCCTCATATTGTATAAACTCATGAGATATTTTGTATACTCAACATTTGTATTAGGCCTACTGAGATAGGCAGAATGCCCAGTGTTATCCTTGCCATCCCTGCTGAGCATATGAGTTGGTTCTCATCAACTGTCATCCTAACTTGTGTAGTATCTTGCTTGACATCCTTTTTAACAAAGATAAGCTAAAAAATCCATAGATCTGTGCTTAAAATTAACAGAAATGCTGAAAAAAATATTGGAAAATATTTCTAGGGATTTTATAAATCACTTCTTGTGATTGGAGGATGAGTTTCATATTTTTCAAGTTATATTCAATGACTAAAGTTGTCTTTTTATTTTTATCTGAATCCTTTTTTCTGATTTTGTCCTTATATATTAAATGTATTGATACTATAGCATTATAAAAGTATTTTGGATCATTGGACAAAGAATCCCAGATAAATTTGATTCTTTCCTAGAATCAATTAGCTATATGAATTTGTGTCAAGTTTTTGAAGCTGTCTGTACTTCAGCTCTCTCAACTATAAATAATTGTGATAATATTTATACTTATTTAAACATTAGAAATAGCCGGGGATTTAGCTCAGTGGTTCCACTGCCTGCCTCACAAGCGCAAGGTCCCAAGTTCAATCCCCAGTACCAGAAAAAAAAAAAAAAAGTACGTCCTTTTTGGGGCTGGGGATTTAGCTCAGTGGTTTCACCGCCTGATGCCCAAGCGCAAGGACCTGAGTTCGATCCCTGGTACCAAAAAAAAAAAAAAAAAAATTAGAAATAAAAGCAGTGAGTAGCAGGTGTCTGATAAATAATAGCTACTATATTTCCTGATCCCTTAATATGCACACATGAATTTGGTTACCAAATAAGGATATCTACTACTTAAGGCATTTTTCCACAATTCGAAGATCATATATATTCAATAAGTTTTCAAAATTCATTCATGCTACTTCTCTGATTGCAGAGAATATGTAACTGCTTTATTTTGACTATAACTAATGTAATCCTGCTAAGCTATTTCATGACATGTCTGAATTGATGCAGACAGTAGGCAAAATATTCCTGGGTGGGCTTAATTCTCTAACATTTGCTCTTTTATGGAATTCATGTGCTTTCTTCAGTAATCCACAGCTCCTCTGAAATATTTTCTTCTTGATCTTTTTTTTTTTGTTGTTAGATGCTCCTTATTCTCTCATCTGCTAAATGAAGGCTCTTCAAGACTTGGTCTTTATTCTCTTTTCATGATACCCTTTCCTCTAGTTTCCTGTACTCACTTAGCTTTGTCATCAAGTTACTGACAATTCTCAATCCAATTCCTTCAACCCATTCTCTCAGGCTGAACTTCCTGGTCTTTAATAGTTCCACCAAAATCTCAACCTGGATGTTTCCTAGATAACCCAATACAGTATGCCCAATGATCTAATGTGAGGTCTTTTCCCCCCTAAACCTTCTCTTCATCCTCCTCTTGTTTTCCTAGTTTGGTAAATTACATGATTGTGTACTAGATAGTACTGTGAGAACATGAGAATCATTCTGTATGTGTCCTGGTCTTGCAATCCTACATCAAATTGATTGCCAAGTTCACTTCAGTCAAACTCCACTGTTGTTCTCATAATTCAATCTGGCATCCTCTCTCACATAGATTATTATAAAAATTTACCATTTTCTCCAATTATTTTAAAAGAACTGTCATTAAATCTTGAAATATGAAACATGTATGTATTTGTGTAGGAGAATAATAAAACAATTCTGTTGTTTGCTTGTTTCTCAAAAGAGAAATAACTCATCCATTTTCTTCTTTATGTGAAGCCAAATTCTGTATCAGACCTAGCTTATAGAGAAAAGAATGAGGTTTCTGTTAGTATCCCTTGAGCCAGTGGGTATGTTCTTCCTCAAGTACCAAAGGATGTGTCATTATAAACCACTATTTTAATTTCTCTTTAAGCACCATTGATTTTGTAATGTGGGACATTCTTGGCAGATTTTGGCAATAAGGTATCTATCAAACTTAATTTTCATGAGATTAGAGTTTTTCATTTGCTACAAATCACAAGAAATAATTTAGAAATATAAATCATGAACTACTACCCAGTGCGATGCTAATTCAAAAGCATAAGTTACACTTTTAGCAACATATTATTTTCAGAGAGTCCCTCTAAAAATTTGTAGAAAGGAAACAATCACTCTATAGCAGCAAGTGATTTGTTGGCTAAATTATTCTGCATGTAATTGGCTCAAATTGATATAGATATAATTGATATAGTTTTGTCTTTCACATTTGTTGATTTTATGGTACCTAATCCCAAAATACCATTTCCTATATGCTAGTGACCTTCCTAAACACTTATATATACCCACACAAATTATTCTCACACAAATCCCATGAGTTAAATATTACTTTCATCCTCATTACAATAGAAAACTGGGACATAAAACAATTTTGTGATTTTACCAAGGTCAAATAGTAGAACAGCAATTCAAAACTAGCCTGCCTAACCTAAGAGCCCAAGCATTTATGTAGAAAGCTACATTATTAATGCAGCTCTGTGGTGGTCAGAGTGGAGGACCAACTTGATTGACTTTGGGATTTGCCTAGGGGATTGGTGGTACACGTTTCTGAGGTGTCTGGGTGGGTTGTGGAGCCATGGTCTTGGCTACAGCTTGGCCTTCATCCCTTCCTCTCTGGTTCTTCTTCCCTGTTATGTTTCCCAGCACCTGTGAACTAAGTAGTTTTGCTTCGCCACGCTCTTCTGCCATGTTTCTGCCTGGAGCCAGTTGACCATGGACTAAACCCCCTTAAATTTTTAGTTTCCTTAAATCTATCTTCCTTTAATTTGTGGTGTCTGACATTGTGTCCCCATAACAAAGTCTGACCAAAACAGTCTGCAACATTTATATGTGTCATCTATGAAGTCAAATAATTATGAATCTCTACACTAATCATCTCTTCTCTATGAAATTAAAATTTAATATCATAATAAATTGTCTGTTTACCAACTTAAATTGATGATTAATGGGTATTATTGCCATAAGTTACTCATTTGTGGAAAAGATTATATGCATACTCGTAGACAATCTAAAGGAAAAGATATTCCTTTTGGCTTGCCTTTTCTTCTGCAAGAAATGCAGATAGAATAGTTCAGTAAAACATAAAAAGTGATATTCTGATGGTTTGCCCCTAAGACTAGGAGATCCCCAAACGTCCTCATATAAAGCATGACATGCCAGCAAAGGGAGAACATCCAAGTGCTTCGGATATTATACTGAGGCTTTGGGAATTAGGTGATTAATAATAGATGAAATAGAAAAATAAAATTTTTGTTCCATTTCTTTAAATATCTTAACGCAATGGCTGTGTGAAGTTACAGAATGTTTACTAAATGCTATCATATAGCAAATACATTTAAAACAATTCTATAAAGATTAATGCACTATCACACAAGTTTTGGCCAGTATGGTTTCCAGGCCTTGAGCTAAATATACATAAGGAAAACTTGTGCTCTCTGTCTAAGTATCTAATCTGCAGCATTTGAGACAGATTTAGATGATTGCTGCTAATGCAAAATGTGGTAAAAACCAAACAAACATTCTGGAGCTTGAGATTGAGGCACCAAGAAGATCAAGGATATAAAAATTCAGGAAAACAAAAACACACAAAAAGGCATTCAGAAGAAATGAAGTCCTCCTTCATCTTATACTGGTATCTGTGTGTTGGATTAGCAGTGTAAAGAGACGGAAAAAGAAATACCATAAGAAGAGAATAGAAATAAAGCAGACTCATATATAAGAAAGAGGAATGGTCCATCATTGGCAATTCTGATCTCTACTCCCTCTTCAGTTGTTTTATTAATCATCTGACTTCACTGAGGAACTTTAAACAAACTTAATCATGAATTTAAGTGTTAAATTAAAATGATTTTAATAGCTGTTAATGTTAAATAAAGCTATATATGCTAGTGTTGTATCTCTGTAGGTATATTAAGGCACTACTACAGCAGAGTCAATCATTAAGTATATGCACTATTTCACAACAAAGTTTAAAAACCCAAGAAAAGAGTCAAACGATGAAAGTTATATTTGCTGTATTTTCAGTATCCTTTACAAAATTGAAATAATAAGAGATGCATGACAATAACTCAGAAATATCTTACCACTAAGTAGTTGGAACAGTTAAAAAAGAGTGAATTATAATAGTAGGAAAAACATTTTACAGTGGCTAAAAGCAAGGATATTTGGAAAGAAATTGAATGGATTTTAATCCCAGATTCATAATTCTCAGCTCGAAGATTCGTGCAAGTTAATTAATTTCTCGAAGCTCTAATTTTCTGATCTATAAAATGGGACTAAGACATAACATCAGTTCATAGGTGCAAACAACAAAGTTTCTAGTAAGTTATACGATATTGGCATAGGAAAAGAATTTATGAACAAAATCTCAGTAGCATGTGAACTAGCACAAAGAATCAACTGGGATCTCGATCTCACCTTATTAAAAAGCTCTGCACTGTAATAGAAACTACCAACTGAGCTAAGAGACAAACTACGATGTGGGGAAAAAATTTTACCAGCTGTTTCTCAGACAAAGGACTACTATCTAGAATATATAAAGAACTTAAACAAATCAGACCCCTCAAATTTAAAGACCCAATTCAAAAATGGGCATGTGAAATGAACAGTCATTTCTCAGACAAAGAAGTAAAAGCAGCAAATAAACATGAAAAAATGTTCAACATTATTGGTCATTCAAGAGATGCAGATGAGAACAATGCTGAGATTCCACCTCACTCCAGAAAGAATGGCTGCTATCAAAAAATAAACCAACAGCAAATGCTGGCAGGGTTGTGTGGAGAAAGGAATCCTTCTCCATTGGTGGAAATGCAGACTGGTACAACCACTGTGGAAATCAATATGGTGATACCTCAAAAAACTAGGATTAGAGGTCACATTTGACCCAGCTATTCCCCTGCTGGGTATCTTCCCCAAAGAATTAAAAGAATCATAACACAATGATATATATGCACCTATGTTTATAGTAGCACAGTTTGTAATAGCTAAAGCTTGGAAGCAGCCCAAGTGCCCATCAACTGGAGACTGGATAAAGAAGTTGTGGGGTTTTATTATAAAATGGAGTACTACTCAGCCATAAAGAAGGAGCAACTAGAGACATTTATAGCTAAATGGATGCACATTGAGCCCATACTCTTAAATGAAATAAATAGGACACACATGTATAGATACCGAATAGTTTCTCCAATGTGAGAAACTGGAATTGTAAATAAGGATCAAAATATACAGTAATTAATTACTCTTTTTGTTACATTTATTTCTTGTTCTCAGGCTGCTGCCACACAGTAATACTCATTTCATGTTTGGAATCAGGGTCTCCATACTGTACAACTCCAGGAGATCAGGTCTCCTCACCTTCTGTATGATTGACAGTCCCTGATCGTTTGACCTATGGTCCTATAAATCAGAATGTAAGTATTTTCTCAGAGAATTCAGAAAAATAACTATTTGATTAAATGATCATTATACTGATGAAGTCAAGATGTCCTTGCTCTTTTTCACTCCAACTATAAAACTACTATGATTTCTCAGATAGATCTTGTTATATTGTTCCTCTCCAAACTGAAATTGTGCAAAAGGTTAGTCTGCAATAGCAAAGATGGAGTTTGTTGATCTAACTCTTTTCTGATGATTTGCTAGCTATTAGCTTAAAAATTATTCAGATATTTATCCTCAAGTGTCTCTAAATAAGTTGTACTTGTTTCCAAGTTTTACTAAAGAGAAGACAAAGACTAAATCTGTATCAAAAGAAATCTCAAAATTAACTGTTTAGTACATGTCTGCAGTACATAATGACCACATTCCGTGTAGGGAGTTGATGATGTACATAACACATCTCAATTCTATTTTCTTTCAGATCATTCTCTCAGGTACAGGCTGCTACAGGCTGCAATGGTAAGTTAATTATAAGCATAAGTGCAGTCTTATAAATCAATTTCTGTTCACTTTGAAGAAGTTATAATCTGTGCCTGGCTTTTTTAGTGGAAGGTGGCTTTATTAGTGGGACCTAGTAGTATTAGCCAAAATAGGAGAGATAATTCTGTGGTAAGAAGAGACTCCTATCTTGGGGTTTATAATAAAGGCAGGACTTATTACTAGTCCATCAGAGGTCATTATGCCTCTGATCCATGCCTCTTCACTCCAGGACCTGGACTGCTGACCCAGCCTCTAGCTGGTGCATGGCAAGTTGTGACAGAGGGTAAAGAGAGCATTATGCTGTGCATGCTGGTCTCTGAGCTTCCTCTGAAAACAGTGCATGTTACTTTCGCTGGTGTTTCCAGAACCAGGGCAATCGCATAGCCACATGTGTGGCCAGTAGGGTGAGGGTGTGTCTTAGACTGGGTTCCCTAGAGCACACTCTAAGATAAGCATTCCTATGCAAGGAATTTATTTAGAATGAATTCCCAGGGAGCCCGTGACAGGAGAGGAAATGAGGACATGAGAGGGAATAGGGACAGTCAAAGTGAGATCTGAGGCGGACACACAGGGAAGTTAGGCTTCACGGGGACCTCAGAGGGGGCTCTGGGCCATAGACAACTCTTCTCACTTGGCATGAGGAAGCATTTGTAGTTCTTCTCCCCACAGCCATCAGTTAATACCGTAGAAGTATTTTGAGCTATCAAAGCTGGTGGGCCTAGTATTTCCAGGACCCATGGGCAGACACCCCAAATACAACTTCACCTGTTGGCTTTTGAAAATATCTAAGAAGTGTAAGGTGGCAGAACTCAGAAAGGTAAAATGCGATCTTAGGAAACTTTCAAGAAAGCCCGGTGCTTTCATTGCTTGCTAGCAAATCTAGAATCATCTTGTGAAGGAACGCAAAAAAGATCATTAAATATAGATGAATAGAAAATAGTTTACAGGAGTCAACCTAGAGTCACAAATACTTGCTTCTCTTCTTCTGACAATGCAATCGTCCCACCTAGTCTCTACTTTGAGTTCAAGGCCCGAGATCTCTTAGTGCTACCTGGGAGTCTGTATATTACATCTGAATACAGAAACTCAAAGGATGAAATATCTGGCCACTCTGTATTGTGTGTGTGCAACACACACAGTATACGGACATGTATGGTGTACACAATACCTAAAAGGTTTCCCCAACCCAATTTCTATGCCTCTAGTCACTGGTTCCAGGGTTACCTGCAAGGTGCTCTGGTGTTCACTGCAACTCAATTATCAATTTGATCTAAGGCTGCAATGGGAAAACTCTTGGTGGTGTTCTTTCTGAGGCTGTCACTCAAAGGGACCATCAGTTTTATTTGGTGCTGATTAGATGAGAGGGAGAAACACCATTAAATTCTACAAGCTTCTGAATTTGTAAACTCTGAAAATATTCTTTTATTCCATTTGGAAATAGGGTAATTGCTTTTTCTTTGTCTTTATTATTTGATCACTTATTTCTTTATGTCACTTTTAAAAGCATCCAAAAGAAACTACCCCATGTTACAGCAGTCTCTTTTTCATTTTTTAACCTAATATAATAACCTCATTAGGGATATTATCTACCTTTCATTTTATTGGAAATAGTATTTTTCTTACAGAATAATTTCCATGGCATAACATTAATAATCATTTCTCTAGCTTCAGATAACATATTTATCAGTGCCTATAGCCCATTTTCTAAAGCCAATGGTACATAATGTACATTTTGTTTTCATTATTGTGACATCCCATTTCTGTTATTGATTTCTGTATTTTCCAGGATAAGTAGATTATGTTGCAGTTACACGTGAGTCTGAAATCTCAATGGCTTACAATAGGAAATTACATTTATTTCTCATGCATCTTTGTTTGGCAGAGGGTCTGATCTATGTTTTCTTCATGCTAATATATTGACAATGGTTCACTTGATTTACAGTGTCCATGCTGTGAGTTCAGTAGAGTAGCGAGACTTACTTGTCCACAGGGAGGAGCATATGGATTTGAAAAGCTCCAGTAGCGGCAGATAGTACAATAATCTGCTATCATTATCACATTTCATAGGACAAGATCCATTTGGTAGTTCGGGATTCACTAATTGTATCCCATAGATCACTTTGAGAGCATGATTTTAAGAAATTGGATAAATCAGTGTGGTTTTAATAGAAATGCCAGACACTTTTGCTGCAGATGCCTCAAAAACCATATTATTCCTGTGGGTGGATCCTAGTCCCACTCATTTTAAAATTGCCGGGTGGATAGGTATGATTCCAGTTCTGCTGTCTGTATCATGCTCTGCCATTCCTATCATAATGAATTCTGTTCTATTTGATTTGCTAGAAAGAAGCCTGCCTTTTCTTGAGTGATAGCAACCTCAGTAAGGTAAAGAGCAGAGTTTTATAGCCACTGAAACAGGAAGGCTTATTAGGATTTCGCCTTTGCATAAAAAGAAATTTTGAAATATCACCTTTACATTGGTTAGTTCCCTAGAAATACATGCGTTCTCTTTCTGAAATTTCTTGTATAAAGCACATCACAAACCCATAAGCCACCTTTCTGATCACAGTACGCTTCTCTCACAAATTAGAACCTGACTTTCATAAATTTCTGTGAAATGAGGATGATATAGCCACAGTTTTTTCTCACATGGGAAATGAAATGTCAGAACATGGCCTTATATTTTGTTTTCCTTTTAAAGAATATTAATCTTAACAATGTATAGTTTGACTCGGAGAAGTTAGCGCAAGGCCTCATTGTGTTCACCACCACCTTAGTCCCCTGGAAGAGTTCAGAAAATTAATACTCAGATGATGAAATTAAAACAATCTTTTGGAGCCATTGCCCTAAATCAGCCTGCGTGGTGGATTTCTAGATAGTAACCGACAGGGTTTTCACTGTGCGATTCTCGTCTGGTCTTTGGAACCTTATGCTTTCCGTCTCCAATCCTTTCACTTTTCTCCACCTCTTTACCTCCACTGCAGGCTGCATAAGAAACCTGTATACATCTGAGGAGAGGAAAATGGTTGTGGGTCCCTTGATTCTAGAAAGTAGCTACGATAGGACAGTGCAGTTACTTAGGATCTGGAAATAAGTGAGATTCTCAGTGCACCATACCTTGCAAAAATTAAGTTCAAAGTTGGGCTTTAAATTCTTAAATTTAGAGAAAGATGGAAATTATTTTGATATGTTTTCTTCAAAATCACAATACATTGGAGATGAGGTGGTTGAAATTTAAAAGTAGGGTCAAACTGGAGAAATTTCAGGTATAACGAAGAAAGATGGTTACAAGAGTTTATTCTCCTACATAAAATGGAAATGAAAGCTCAAAAGATTATTTTCATCAATGGACATGACTGTTTAGTGAAACTATAGAACCATCTGTAATTTCTGATCAAAATGCCCATGTTCTCTGAGTCTCAGACATGCATTAAACTAAATTTAACATGCCCTAAATCATAGTGACACATAGAAAACAAATGAACTTTTGTCAAAATCCTCTACCAGCAGCAGGCACTCATGTATTTTAATGACTATTTCCCAGTAGAATTTGTCAACTTCCAGGTTTATTTCTGAGCATACAAGCATAGTATTATTAGAATGCAAAAATGATTTCTTGCATGTATTTGATGTTTTTGCTTTTAACATAGATTCAAAAACAGCCCAATGTTAACTATAATTACCATGTGATTGATGTTTAATGTCATTAGTCCTTGTCAAAGTTAAGGATAAAATCTACAGATTTTTGAAACCCAACTCATGGACTTTTGTCCAAGAGTCTTGGCAGAATTCAGATATTAGAAACTGAGCAACATTACAATATTAAAATGTTTTAAAGAACAAAACTGCAACTTTTTAAAAGTATTGTAATGTAGAAGTCACATACTACATAAATTAAGCCAATATGTAACTGCAGTAACCAAAACCCAGTTCTTAGTGTTATAATACAAAACTTTTTCTCATTCATGATGCATGCCCATCATGAGTTTACTATAAAATCTCTACACATTTCGCTTTTAGTCAAAAGTCTGAAATTGAATAGGAGAGTGAGATAGAAAGACAGAGAGAGACAGAGACCGAGAGCTTATGGTTCAGAATGAAGCACTTGAGTCTATCACTCACAATAATGCCAGGAGTACAATCCCATGTTGTTTTTTAAAGAGGGAAACTTAAGATATTTGGGATACTGTGTTAATAATTTCCACATAGGACATGTGAGGTTTTAACAAGCAGAAGTTCGCTGGAGCATAGAGAAAAATTCCAAGGAAAGGCTCACTTGGCTATGAGAAGTGAAATGTTGTAGCTTAGTTTTATCAATGAATTAAACTCAAGAATGAATGACATTGTGATATTTGATGAAAATCTGCCTTCACTTTGCCATGATTTTCTGCTTGTCCTTTGCTTCCCTAGATAGCTATGTTGCTTCCCAGTGATAAAAGAAATCTGGGAAAACACAATTCTTTCAGGTTAATAGCACCTCATTTGTTGTATTCTGTTTATTTACGACAAAGTGCAAACTGAGTCTCTGTCAGCTTTCCATCACTGTAACAAAGTACCTGAGATAATAAAGTGTAAAAGAGGAAAGGTTTATTTTGGCTCACAATTACAGAGGCTCTGGTCCATAGTCAGTTGGCCTGCTTCTTTGGGCTTGTGGTAGCGTAGCTTGTCATGCCAAGGAGTGCATGGTAAAGCAACCAGCTCAGCTCCTGGAATCTGGGAAGTAAGAAGAGAAAGAGGAAGGTCTCAAATCCAATATATCCTTCAAGTGTACACCCTCCGTGACCTTCTTCTCAGCAGACTCCAGCTTCTAAAGATTACACCACTTCCCCAGAGGGCCACAGGGTAGGAACCAAGCCTTCAACATGTGGGCTTATGTGGCCATTCAAGGGCCAAACTGAAGTGACCCAAGACAACCCCCCAATTGAGGAAAACTCAACAAGGATCAGAGAAGAGAAAATTGATTCTTCTTAGCTAAGACATTAAATACAATTCCTAAATATAATTTAACAAATTAGTGATCCTAACTGGGTTCTTCATAGAGGGTACCTGTGAGCATTTTGTCTAAGATCCACACTCTGGAGATAGATCCCTTAGCTGTACACTGTCAGCCTAGAATATCCTAGAATGCTAACAGCAATTCAATCTTTCCTTCTGTGCTTCATTCAAGTACATAGCTGCTGTCTCGTTCTCCATGATAAATGGTTTATTGAAGTTACTCTTTCCTCCTCCCACTCTTCTCTCTTCTGATTACATAATGCAAACATTGTGGAGGTCCAAAGGTGGATCAAAGGAGAAATATAGAAATGAAGAAATATATTGACATAAAATGTCAATATTTAAAAAGTAGCAAATATAATGATTTAAAGCTAGGCATGGCTAATATTACCTTTGAAATATAGTATAATCTTACACATGAGAGGGACTATATAAAGAATTAACAGAAAAAATAAATGTCTGAGAAAACTAAAATACCACAGCTACCAGAGCATGCTCAAGGTAAAATAAGTTATTGCATTTGAAATGATTTAAAATTCAGAGATCTAGTTCAATAGCAGAACACTAGTCTAGCATGTCCAAGGACCTAGGTTCAATCTCCAGTACTTTGGATTGAAAATAGAATAAAATAATTAAAAACTCATTTTAATTATTGTTTTTTTTTCAAGCATGGAAACAGCACAAAATTTTGATCTGGAGTGACACTCAAACTGAGTGTAAACTTTGACTGCATTAGGATAGTGTGTGTGTGTGTGTGTGTGTGTGTGTGTGTGTGTTTGTGTAGGGGGATTGTGGACCTACATCCCAAGCCATTTGCAACACGAGAGTTTCACTAATTACCCATGCTGGGTTCAAACTTCCAATCCTCCTGCCTCAGCTACTCAGATCCTAGGGTTACAGTTGTGCACCACTAAGTCTGGCTTGTATTAAGATCTTTTAGTATATGTGCTGCCAAACCGAGCATATGTATTAAGGTCTTTTGATGAATCAGTTGGTATATCCCTAAACACATTCTAAAGTTACCCAATGGAATTAGGTGTTTGCAAATTTATATGGCTGGAGAGACATATTGTATATTGTTCACTTTCTGAATATGCTAGGTATGAAATTATCTATACATTAGTAACATTCTTTTAAGCTTATATTTTTGTAATGTTTAGTATGTCATTAACAATTAATTGGGAAAAATAAGTATTTCCTGTTAACAATGAGCATTCTATAGAAATGATTGTTGTAGTCAGCAAGATTTGGTGAGGGAATACATTAAATACAGGGCACATAACTTAAAAGATTATTTTATGATAATTACCCAAAGAGTCAAATGCAAAGGAGCGTAAGAGATTAACCACACATGAAAAGCCCAAAGGATTCGGCTGAGGGCCTAGGTCCTAGCAGTTTCCCACACACATGCAGCTAAAGGGTTAGAGTCCAAGGCAATGTCCTCCTTGAGTCCAGCCAGTGGCCTAGAGCCCATGGCAATGTCTCATGCTTGTACATATTAAGGATCTGCACCTGGAAGACCCAAAGGCCAGTGGTGGAAGCCAGAAAATCCACGCTGGTGAGATGAAGGATTTGTGCCACCAAGCTGAGGGATCCACATTGGAGTCAGGAAGTGATGCTCACGGTAAAGGTTGGAGCTCCCCTGATGAAAACAGCAGCCATTCCCAGCGACAGCTTGGTCCTGAGCTCCTCCTCCAACGAAACAGCTTAGTTTGCATCAGAAAAACCATCCGCAGCAAGCTTCTCCTAGCAACAGGTCAAGATCTTCCCCTCCCGTTCTCTTTTTAGGCCTATTGGTAGGTAACAATCTTCAAGTGGCTCTTTCACACCCAGACCACGCTGATTCAGGTCAGCTGGGCGATACAAGTTGACCATTAGTCAATCCACCACAATGATCAAATATCTACAAATGTTCATTTCTGCGGACTTTCAAAAGACTTGCAATTTTTAAGGCATATTTTCAAACATTAAGAAGTTTCATCTTACTTCCTAACTAAAGGAGGCTGCCCCCTCTGGATGTTAGGAGCTGGTCCAGTAGGAACTGTGGTACTGAGTGGATGAGTTTGGCAGAGGGAGCAAGACTTGAAAATTTTGCTAAATATATAAAAAAAAAAAAATTAACAGACTTTATAGATATAAGAAAACACAAAGTCCAAGGTCTACATGCTAGCTAAGATGAAGGATAGGAACCAACAAAGTCATGAAAATGTGAGACTGGATGAAACGGAAGAGGATACAAAAACAAGACATCACACAGGAGGGGATGAAACCGTACTTCACACTACAAGTCTTTCAGGAGAAGAGTGTTCTGCCTCTCTGTCCACTAGAAATTGGCACCTTGATAATATGTAGCGCTAAATACACAGACATTTGTCTTAAGTATTGCACACATTCATGCATTTGCCCTTCAGTATAACCACTTACCATGCAGGTGCACCTGGTCCTCTTGCTGATACAGCTTCTTACGTCCCTGCTAACTCTATATTGGTTTATAGATCCCAGTGCACTTCTGTGGGGATCCATGGGGCACAGAAATTCTATATTCACCTGTAGAGAATGGTGATCTGAGCTTTTCTCCTCATTCCAGCACATGAAGATGCTTTTTTGAGTAATGTGCCACCTTGAACATGGGCAGAGAAAAAGGCTAAGGCTTCATGAACTGGGGTTCAAAAATGAGAACTTTTTATTCTAGCAGCTAACTTTTATTAATTCTCTTACAGGACTTACTCTCTATGCATATTATGTTACATAATTTCACACTAAAATTACTGCAACATTATCAATTCAAGCAGGATTGAGCACATGAAATATTAATAAGGTTACCACTCATCTAAGTTTCAAAGGAATGGTTTATATATAGGACATGAACATCATCTCAGAATAGCTTGGGGCTTCTGAGTGGTAGAGAGGGAGTCACAAACCAATGATAATAATGGCTCATCCCATAAAATAAATGTGACCACGTAGAATTGAAAAAAGTGGGAAAAAGAATTTTTCCTCCTAAAATATATGTATTTAGACCAAATCAGAAGACAGGAAAATGGAAAAAGTGATAAATTCGATATGATTGATTCTCAAGGCCAAGGTGCACACTAGAATAAAGATCTGATGTGTAGTTAGAGGACTTGGACTCAGTTCAGATTCTGCTACCCAATATTTCATTTCTTAGACAAAGTAATAATATTAAGCTTTAGGATTTTTGTTAATAAAGTGGAATCAGTATAGAAATGCCTACCTCACAGGGACGTTGCATTGGATAAATAAGATTAAATATATGGTACATATTTTGAATACTTTAAGAATAGATAACTTTTATTATTAATGTGAGCATTATTTTATTCATTTGTATAAAGATTTATGTTTTAACAATTTAATACCACTGTTTATTCAAATATTTGTTGAGTCATTCAGAAACAAGTTTTGAGCACTAATCATGGCCATGAGATTTTATGTTCTTAAATCATAGCTAAAGATTATTAAAAAAATACTTCAGTAAGGTACATAAAATGACACTTGGCAAAATGGTAAATCTGTATTGGGACAACAGGTTCTGAAATCTGATAGACTTGGCTGTATATTCTTGATGTGTCCCATATGATCTGTGGAGAATCTAGGTAAACTGTCAATACATCAAATACCTTATCATCTTTACATGTCAAAGGACAGGAATGAAAGTGTCTACTCCATATGCCTATCATGATTATAATATAAAAGATCTTGGAAAGTGGTCAGAACAGTGTAGGAGATATAATAACCACTCAATGAATCCTTGCTATCATTGTTTTTCTACAGTAATCATTAAGTTGGAATTTTAAATCCAAACTATATCTGTAAGATCTATGTACATAATATACTTTGGAAGTCTATAAGTGTAATGCTTTACTAGAACCTAACTAAATTCACTATGTTTAATGTAAGTTTTCTGAGAAATTTTGTCCAAATGATCATAAATTTTTCTTGTACCACACCGATTCTGTAGGGAATAACCCACTATTGCTTATAAAGTATCATTTTACTTGGAATCATTTTATGAGAAAAATGACAATGAAAAAATAAAATATCTCTTTCATATTTCTTTTATTCCATCTCCTTAACATTAGTCATTATTCACACCCTGGATTTTTCTAACAGCATTTCCCAGGCCCATCTTCACCATAATTGATGTCTATATGGAAACAAACAATAAAGATGTGGCTAGGCTGCGTCTCCTCTTCCATGCATTGAACTCACAGACTATTCCACAATATCACAAAGAAAAAGTCCCTTATGTAAATAACAGGAAGAACATAGGCTTTGGAATCAGAGAAACACTTATTTCTTGAGTTAATTAGTAGCTAAGCCTCAAAACATGATGGCTAGCAGACTGTCTCCTCCTTGGGATAGTTCCTCTCGAACAGGTAACTGAGAGGCTGTTCATCCCTGGGACAGAGGAAAAAAGTCCTCACCATTAATGAATACTGGAGGAAGAGCCTGTCCTGCTCCCTCCTTTAGGAGGTCAAAGAATCCATACAGAAAAGATTGAGCAAGATGACAAGGATGAGCTGAGGCTCGTCGTCTGAATGCTATGTGGTATCTAGTTAAGAAGCCACAGGATCTCAGGGCCATGCGTACATGGAAGGGAGCAAAGTCACTTTTCAGTCACTTAAAGAAAGTAGTAAGTCACTTATATTTGCATGGGCAATGGACTTCCTTTAATTATAATTCTATAATTATTATAAAGGTAAATTTACACTCCTTAACACATTTTATTTGCATGAAGGGAAGAGGTAATGATAGCAGTTGTGGATGTTGATATGAAACAATTAAGAATTTGTCATAGACTTTATGAACAAAACCACAATTGCATAGGAAATATTACAAAGAATCAACATCTGGGATCTTATCTTTTGAAAAAGCTGTTGCACAGTAAAATAAACCACCAACAGGGTGAAGACACAACCAACAGAGTGGGAAAAATTTTTTGCTAGTTTTTCTTCAGACCAAGGACTAATATGTAGGATACAAAAAGAACTCAAAAAAATCAGCGCCCCCCCCAAATTTAAAGACTTAATTCTAAAATGGGCATCTGAAATGAGTAGATACTTCTCAAATGAAGAAGTATAAAGAGCAATAAATATATGAGAAAAGGTTCAACATCACTGGTCATTCCAGAGATGCAAATTAAAACAACACTGACATTCCATCTCACTCCAGAAAAATCTCTATCAATAAGAAATCAACTAATAACAAATACTAGCAGGGCTGTGGGGGGGGGAAGAACCCTTCTTCACTATTGGTGGGAGTGTAGACTGGTGCAACCACAGTGGAAATCAGTGTGGAGATACCTCAGAAAGCTAAAATGAGAGGTTCCATTTGACCCAGACATTCCCCTTCTTGATATCTCGCCAAAAGAATTAAAAGCATTGTATTGCAGCAATGTACGCACACCCACGTTTATTGTGGCACAGTTTGTAATAGCTAAATCTTCAAAACAGCCCGAATGCTCATCAATGGATGAATGGATAAAGAAGGTGTGCTTTTTTAATGCAATGAAGTACTACTCTGTCACAATGAAGGATAAATTTGAGACATTTCTAGGTAAATGAATGTACATTGAAAACATACTGTTAAGTGAAATAAATTGGATACACATGTTTAAGTCTTCTTCTTTTTTTTTGGTACCAGGGATTAAACTCAAGACCTTGCGCTTGTGAGGCAGGTACCAGAACTACTAAGCTAAATCCCTGGACCTACACATGTTTAAATATTGCATTGTTTCTCTGATATGAGACATTGAGAGGGTAAATAAGGACTAAAATGTATAAAAGATATTGGGAAATAGAAAATGTTCAAAGGGGAAGGGAAACTAGTGAGATGGGAAGGGGAAAGGAAGAGAGGGAAAAGAAAAAAAGAGAATAAAAGGAAAAAATGGAAACAAACATTTTGTAAATAAAGAAGAGGAGCTGAAGGGAGGAGAGGGGATTGGAGAAAAAAGAAAAATCGGATATATTATGTACAGGTACCAATTCCCTATGATGAATATCATTCATATATATATATATATATATATATATATATATATATATATCTTAAATGTACTAATAAAATTCATTTTTAAAAAATATTTGTCATAGATGATCCAAATGCATAAGCTTTATATGGATAGTTGAAAATTTGGCCAATGTAGTAATTTCCTTTTCTGTAATCCCAAGGAATTAAAATCTACATAACTGAATTTCTCTGATGCTAAAAATAATCAAAGGTATAAATGCCATTTAAAAATTGAAATTATTGCTAATGAAAATCTTTCCAAGGTTTTAGCCTACACAAGTATAATCTTTTTTAAAATGCCAAGTAAATTTTTAATTTGCTTTGGTCATACCTTCATTTTGAAAATAGTTATTTTTGTGCTATTTTTCTAAGTTTATTTTTTCAGTTTTCAATGCCTTTTCATTTCAGCAACTATTACTTCTGTTATACCATCTATGAAAAACTACCTTCCCACCTTTCAGAGGTGTTTTTTCTAATATGCTGAGAATTTTGTAAAAAATGTAATGTATTCTAGATTTTAAAAGATTCAGTAAGAAACTTAATATAAACCTGAAAAGTAATATTCTTCTGTTCCAGCACAGATATTTTAGAATTATTTAGAAGAATAAAGATTTTACTTCTACTCCTCTATCTGTCACTGAAATGTTGACATAGGTGTTAATCTATCACTGTGACAAAGTACCAAGAATAATTTAAAGGAGGAGAGGTTTGAAGGTTCACTGTTTCAGAGGTGTCAGTCCATGGTCAGCTAGTCCCAAGGCAGAAACTTCATGGAAGAAGGGTGTGACACAGCAAAGCTACTCACCTTACAACAAGTGCAAAGCAGAGTGAGAGGGAAAGAGCTGGGGAGAAGATTTATCCTTCCAGGTTATATCTTAGGTAACCTATTTCCTGTAGTTAGGTCCTACCTCCTTCAGCCTCAGCCCACTGAACTACAAACTCATTTATGGATTAATTCATTGATAGGGACACCCCCCTCTATGCTATCTCCTTTTGAAATCCAGAATTCTGAACACATGACCCTGGGGGAAAATTATTAATACAAACCATACTAAGGTGGTTGGAATACAAAAATTATTGAATACAAATATTCTACATCTAATGTTCTGCTATATCTCTTATTGTATTTTATATTCAGAGTTGTACACTTATGATCTAAAAGCAATTATAACTGTATTTCAAAGGAAGAAGCCAGAACCAGAGAAGAGAGAATTTAAACAACTTAATGGAATTTTTGTAGTTAATTATAGCAAGCTCTTAGTTGGCACTTTTAAACCCATCTCAGTTCCCATAAGACCCTACTTTGAATCCTTTGAAACATACTGGGCATGGGAAAAGAGAAACCCATCAGTTCATAAAGCAGAGTTTGCCAAATTAGTTTATGCCTAATTTTATCATCCTGCCATATTCTTGTAGATTTTTCTTGGATTCTCTGCCACAGCACCCATGAGGCAACACAGCATTGGAGGGATTCCAGAATTCTGGCCTCTATCTTGGTGCCATAGGCCAACTCAACATCTGTGCTCTCATATTGATGGAGTTCGACCATTCCCCATGTATATGATCTTCCCCCCTGGGCTCCAGATAAGACCTAACCCTGAGTGCAGAATGGAACCCAGTGTACCTTTCCCACTTTAGGCTACTACTGTTTGACCTCCCTAGATGAATGTCTGTAGCAGGTTTTGAGGTGGTCACACAGGTTAAATATATATAAGAAAACAAACCAAAACTGAATATCTGCTCATATACTGGAAAATAGTCCATGTTTCAAGTGAGTATGGATTCTATCAGTACTTAAGCATAAAGTGCAAGCATCATGATAAAGCTCTCAAAGACTTAATTGCTTACTAGTTCAAAGGTTTTGAAGTTCACGTGTTAAGACACAATTTTATAAAAGCTTGTAAATTCCTAAGCACAGATTTGGAAAACACCAAGTCTTTCTGACTCATTACTGTTACTTAAATGATTTTCAATAGTAAATTGCACTGAAATGTTCACGATGTGAATCCAAAACAAACGTTTAGTTTTCATTGATAAACTAGAATCCTAAAAGTAGTATGACCAACAAGAACCAAAATCAAGACAAAGCATAATGATCTACTTTCATTGCGGTATATTATCTTCTTAGGTAGTGAAGTATTTATTTGGAAACACTATGCCTGTTTATCTTGGGTTTTATAAGCCATATTAGAAAAGTAAGTAATCCATTAAAGGCATAAATATCTCTCCCACACAAGCACACAAACACACACACACACACATGCACATATAAATATAAGCGCATGCAATGATAAAAATTGAAATAATTTTTCAAGAGATCTCTATTCATCACAGGCATGTTTAATGTAAGTATGTTACAGTTGAATGGGCCAAAAATGGTCCAGGTTTTTGTGTACAGTGAGGAAAGAATTGCCAAGCATACACCTGTGGTATATGGTAAGAAGCTATGTTTATTGAGTATCACGGGAAGGTAGCAGCAGGAACAGGTAAAAAGGACAAGGAAATAAAGCAATAGGGACTCAGTAGTCACTCTCCCAGTAATTACAGGGTCACATACAGTGATCTGTCACCTTGGGCATGAGCTTTTGTCATTTTATTTTCTACCTCTTTTAGGGTTATGGAAGCATGGATAATGATTTGGGTGGTATGGTGTTTATAGTCAAATGGAGGGAAGGAAGTGGCTCACTCAGCTTCTTAGTTTCTAACTGTTCTAAGTAGTTAAGGGGAAAATATGAGATTGATTTTTTCAGAAATTGTGTCAGGTCAGTTTTATTTGCTGAAGATCTTATATTAAACCTCATCAACCTTCCTGCTGAGGAATATCTTTCTCTTGGTCTATTGCTAACCCACTTTCCAACATCACTTTCACACACACACATACACACACACACACACACGCACACACAGTGTTCTCACAGGATGCTCTGATTTGTGCAGAGGCATAACAGAAACAAGCCCCTTGTGATGGCCCTTTTGTGAGTATGTTAATGGACAATCTGTAAAACTAATCTGCTTTCAAATTATTCTGACACTTTGAAGACTTACAAACAGCTGTCAATTACACAGCTCCCTCTTCTGACTCCCTCAGAAGCTCTGAGAGTGGAAATAGATGAATCTTCCCTGGTCACAACTTGAGATATTTTACCATGATATTTAAATTAGGTAATATATATGGATTTTTAAAAATAACCTGTCCTTTCCTAAAAAATTAAAAAGAAAATTGACTTCAAAACATTGAGACCTAAGGTCCAAGGTTAAAAAAAAAGGAATAGTTGGAGTCTATATTTAGGCATTTCTACTGATATCGTGGATGATACAACTGAATTTCTTAAGCTTAGTATAATTAAGAAGTAGCTAGTAATAGGTATTGGTAGGAAAACTTCCGAAAGAACAGGATATGAGCTGACATTAGTAAAATCAATTTTTAATCCCTGTCTAATCTAATCCTCCCTGAAACATTTTTTTCTAAATATGAACATCCAAACAAGAAGCTGAAGCTAATGAAGTTGATTAAGAATTAAATATTGAATTCTTGCAAAAAAATTGAAAGTATAGGTCTGAATTATTTTAGCTTAAATAAAGGCTGATTATCCAGAAAACATTTTTATAAGAAAAAACATAACCTAGGTGTTTACTTTTCTTTAGTGGATTTATTTCACAAGGGGTAGAGAGTGTGCTTTTAAGAAGAATATTCACAAATTAAAATATTTAGTTTTGTTCAATACTGCTTGTTATCTTTAGACCCCAGATGACTATTTCCAAAGTAGACTGTATACTCACAGGAAAGAGCAAAAACCGTTGGTTTGGGGTCTGGTGGTAAGTATTGAAGGTCCATTTCTATTTTTTTCTTGAATATGGAGAAGGAATTCTTCATTGAAATTTAATAAATATGTTGAGGTTGACACCCTTCCTGGATCTCTGTGTCAGAAAGTCACTTCCACATTCTTGTTTATCACCGGCAATGCCTGTCATACACCATCATTCTCCCTTAGTGTCTCAGAGAATGTGTCAGTGTATAAATGCCAGCTGTATTAATGGGCTTTCCCTCACTATGGCAAATACTTGAGAAAAATCAACTTACACAGAAAAAAACTTTTATTTTGGCTTACAGTTTAAGACATTTCCATACATAATCAGTTGGGCTGATTGCTTTGAACCTGTGACAACACATTATAAATATCCCATGGCCAGGAAACAAAAGAGAAGATGAAGAGTACAAGCTCTCACCATCCCCTTCCAAAGCATGCTTACAATAACTGGAAGATCACCTGCTAAGTCTCACTTCCTAGTTTCTACTATTTCCTAATAGTACCAAGCTGGGAATTGAAACTTCAACATAAGTTTCTTCGGGAAATATTCCAGATGGAAATAATTGCCCCAGCTTATGTAGATTTATAATTCTACCAACACAAAAATATATATATATACATATATATATGTATATATATATATGACTTCATGATAAGAAAATAAATAATTGAATAAAATTATATAAGTCCATATTTCATATTTAGAGGTGGTCAATAATATGGTACATGGATAACAGTTATTGCGGAGAAAAATAAGCACATTTCATCCACACTTTCAAGGTAAGAGTCACATGTTAAAATATGAAATAGTAGTAGTTTCACAGAAGATATCCAGACTCTAACACAGAACTTTTAAAATGGTTGGAGATGTTTGACTAGTTAGGTTATTATTTTTCAAAATTTACCTAAGAGGTTCATCTGTTTACTTACAAATTTCTTTTAATATTCCAAACAAAGAGTTTACACCCATTTGCTAGAAAATCTAATCATTTAACCCCTTCTAACTTATTTGAAAGAACAACCAATAGGCATTAGCAAACATAAAATTTGAAAAAAAAGTTCTTCTGAAGAATTTTTTAAATGACATTATAAAATAAGTTTAGTGATTTCATAAGTGTAGTTAGTAACTTCTTTTTCTATTTGGATTTCTGTATCTTTGTAAGGTTATCTTTTACAGCTATAAGATCAATAGAAATTACATCAATTAAAATAACATTCAGAAAGTTTGTTTTACTGTATAACCAATTATTATAAAATTATTTTCCATAAAATTGAAATAGGTTAAAGATTACTGTTAGCATAAAAAGTTACTGTTATTAATGATTATATTCTAAATGCAATAAATGATTTTTAAATAAAATATAATTGAACTATTGAATGTTGCTTAATTATCTTTATCTCATACTGAAAATGTACAAGTTGTAGTGAATTTTATGCATGTAATTTTATTGACAGAATTTATTATTTTTATATATTGTGGTATCACAACATTTAATAATGAGGTTCTGTGTCAGAAGAGGTTGGCTATCACTTCCTTTAGAATTCAGCTATGTAACCATCTGCACCTATAGGATTGAGAATACAGTGGTACCTTGGTTCATGAGCTTAACTCATCCACAGTTCTCCAAAATATGACCTCCTTTGTGCTCATGCAGGAAAGATGGCCGTGGTCATGCTCATCATCCCACGCAGAGTTCACAAACAAAAACAAAATTTTGTGAAATGTTTCTGTTTGCAAACCAAATTGTTTCCAAAGAGAAGCATTCCTGAATTGAGGTACCACTGTATTTTATAATGCTAATATAGAAAATGTAATTCTCAAACATTGGAAAATAACATCGAGCTACTACAAATACTTTTCTGACAAGTATATTTCTATAAAATTTAGGAAACTTTTCAATTTCATACCCCAAAACATCTTTTTAAACCATACTTAGTCTCCAAATAAAGGAAATAGCAAATTTATAACTCTACGTAACATAAGTACCCTTCATACAACCAGAAATCCAATAATCCTTCCCCAAAGTCTCAACAGAAGTCAAAGTCCAAGTGTTTTCTGAGACTCAAGGTAAACTCTTATCTGAACCTCTATAAAAATTTTAAAAACTAGTTACATAATCCCAAGATACAGTAGCATAGGGTAAACATTCTCATGTCAAAAGGTAGAAAAGAGGTAGGGGTAGAAAAGAATCAGGTCAAAGCAAGACCAAAATCCAGCAGGACAAACATTAAATCTTATAATTCTATGTCTGGCATCTAGAGCATAGTGGTAAGAAGCCTTGGACAGCCCTACTCCAATTTCTTTGCTGGTCAATCCACATGGCCTCTCTTTTGGACTGGTTTCACTCAAAGCCTGAAGTTTTTCTCAGAAGATTTTCCATGTTTCTCACATCTCTGACTTCCTAGGATCTTCACCACACCTTCAAATTCATTCCTGTACCTTCATGCACTGCTCTCTCCTGGGCACATCCCGGGTTCTTGGGCTTCTCTTTGAAATCTGGGTAGAAGCCTCACAGGTCTGACAACTCTTATATTCTGTATGCACTTAAAAGCAGTATCACATGTACAAGACCAAGATCTACTGTTGGTGAGAACAGTGGCCAGCCCCTTGGACCATGGCTGCAGTTACCCCTGGGAACCAATTCCCTAGATGGTCCTCCTTAGCAGGGGATTAGGAGCTTTCTTCTCAAATGAAATACTTACGCTTTTATACCTTCAAAACTGTGGTGAGCCAGGGTCTTACTCACTCCCAAGATGCCCTCAAAGCATTTTATTTTCTTGCCCCTTTGCAAAGTACTTGGTGCCTATTTAATGGTACTAAACTCTTCAGTAATGGCACATCCTTTGGTCAGTTAGATCCAAAACAGAAGCATGTTGAAAGGGGGTGGTAAAGCAAAGTTTTAAACAATGCTAGAGAGGAAGGGTGAGGAATCAGACACAGAAACCAACGCCATGCCTACGTATGATCCATCTAGAGACATGGAGAAGTGCACTTGGCCAGTTCCTCTGGTGGGTCTCAAAGCCAATGAGGTTGACATTCCACTCTTACCATCACAAGGATATAGCCAACCCAGCCCTCAAATTAGAAAAAAGCTAGGCAAGCCTGACTTACAGTTGGTACAGAAACATTTCAATACTTTAACAATCTATACAGCCATTCTGATTTATTTCAGGGGAAGAACAGCCATTTATGTACTTGACATTTTGTTTAGAAATTTTAGGAACCATTTCAGTTTTTTAAAAGCGATCAGAAATTTGGGTTAAGGTCTTAAATAAATTACAATTTTCCCACTGATTTGCCAAGCTTAATCTGAATGGTGCTTTATATTGAACTTGTAAATATCAGTATTGTGCACATTTAGCATTTATTTTTTTAGTTGCTGTAAACCTGAAGACAAATTCATAATACCTAGGCTCCTTTTTAAAAATAGGAATTGATATTTTCCTATTGCACATCATACATAATTTTTTCCTGAGTTTGAAACAAGAATATTTAAGATTATCCTAAATTTGTGTTTTCTTCTACTTATTGAACAAACATATTGAGCACTAATGATTGCAAACAGGAAAGAGCACAGATCCTTGATTTTTAGGGCGTTACACTTCACTTAGAAAGATACTAAAGCAGATGGATAAAGCAACGTAAAAAGTGGCCAGTCCAAACTGTACATTTAAGGTGCTGGGTAAAACTAAATTTTATCTATATTCTTTCATGTAATTTAACATTTTACTGTAATTTTTCATCATTTTCATTATAATATAAACCTGAGAAATGAATGTACTAACTACAGTATAAAATTTATTTTAAGCCTACCTCAAGCACTAACTCAAGCTATTAATATGTAAAACAACTGATGTAATGTATGTTGTTAATTCAAGAGATAGGAACAATAGTAGTATTTAAGAGCCTACAGACTCTTACCTATCATGGTGCTTTAAAACTAAACTTTTCAAAAATCTCTTTGATTTTATTTATGACCTTTGATACTATAAAAAAGATGACTGATCTTCACTTTTCCCAATCTTTTTTCTAATAGTTCTATCCTCTAATGTAATAAAAATCCATTTACCAGATGCAATGTAAGATAGAAAAATAAGGAGATTTGCACAATTTTTACCAGCTGCTTCATAATCTCAAATATTTGCAGAGTCACATACAGCACTCTAGTCTTTTGCCATTCCCTTTCTTTTTCTCCAGGTGAAACATGATTACATGCATTTTACTATTTCTTTGCCATCTTTTACACTTCACTTTTATCAAAAACCTGCTGATCACCAGAGGTTCAGATTCCTTGCTAGCTTAGGGATCGAGGAAACAAAGTACATACAATTCTATAGGGTAAAGAAGGGCTAATTTTATAGTGCTCCACCATAGACTCTGTCCTAATGTTACCTCTTAGAAAATAATCACTACATAACTTTGGCTAGATGGAGGCAAAGGAGAAAGAAATAAATAATAATAAAAAATTTTTATTAGAAATAATTTTGGGTTCACATTGTAAAGTTTGGGTAATGATAATGAATACAAAATCCTGGAAGTCAAGCATTAGCTAGATGGCTTTAAAAATCCCCCTTTAAACAATAAGATTACAAGAGAGTGGTATTAAAATATAAAATGAAAAAATTGTGCATGTCATATCACTCAAAATATTGAATATTTGCAGATTATCTGCAGACTCCTAGCAAATATGATGATGGAGTTCTTTCCCCAGTTCTTACTGATGGTATTCCAGCTTCAATTCTCTGTAATGACCAAAATCAAAGAGGAAAAGTAGAAATAAAAAAATTACACCTTAAATAGCATAATTTAAATGAAAGAGAAAATTAAATTATTAATTTTTCAGTGATCTGATGTTGACTTAATTCCTATATAATTTTTATTTCAAAGGTAAAGGTAAATTCTGTTATTTAAAAGGTAAATAAAATATAGACTAAAGAACAAAATTTAAAGTAAATCACTGTTAACTGTTATGTATTTCTCTATATTGAGAAAATGTATCTGAATTGCTTCCAATAATGCCAGTTGTGAATTAAAAT
>NW_004624770.1:3850977-3907848 GCF_000247695.1 Heterocephalus glaber
GTATTAGTTTTGGGTTATAATGCTGGTCAAAGAGCTCTATGACAAGTAGGTTTTTTGTCTGCTGACTATGTTTATAGTAGCAGTATTTCAAAGTGTATAGAACTTCTGAAACTTTATGGAGGGAATCTGAAATATGAATTTCATAGTTAATGGCTAAGTGAATGTCCATATTGGTGGTATGCCCATCTCTTTGAGATCAAGTGTGTTTACACAGGTCACAGAACACCTATAGCATGGCCAGGGACTTAGCTCAGTGGTTCTGGTGCCTGCCTCGCAAGCACAAGGTCCCAAGTTCGATCCCTGGTACCAAAAAAAAAAAAAGAACACCTATAGCATGTGTGGCCTTGATCTCTTGAAAGAGAAAATGCATTCAACTCTACCTGTAAGCTAAAATAAATATGATATTTTGATAAGATAATTTAAACTTTCTGTAAGACAGTTATTCTGTTATTTATCTCATCAATGTAAATGGCATGGTTTTATGGCAAGGATGTGGTCCTGAACAAAAAGATGGAAAGTAGCTATCTTTAAAGAGATTAGATTTCACTTAGGGAAAGAAGCAGACCATAAAACCAAAAGAGGTAATAAATTTAGACAATTTTACATAGTGATTAGTACTCTGAGGAAAATAAATTAGGTTAATGATGTAAAGTGATTGGGAGAATGGGAAATTTTATCTAAAGTATTTAGAGTTGGTCTTCATGCTGAACATGTGAATCAGCTTGGCTCTTCCTCAGCTATGCATATGACACTTCAAAAATAGTCCTAAAATATCAGCATAGGGCATTCATTGCCAAAAAAGAACCAATGAAATGTTTCGCTCAGATCTAGTCTGTTTCTGAACGCGGTAAGTGAAATGATATGTAAGGATACCATGTTAATTCTTTACTATTCACTTCATAAGGTTTTTCACTAATCTTTCTCAGACTCATATGAAGTAGATCTTATTATCATCAATTTTCAAAGCAGAGAACTGAGAGGAAGATTGGTGACCTGCTCCAGTTACATAAGAAAAACTGGGATTTGAATCAGATGTCTGCATCCTACGTATGATGCCTGGTATTCAACATTCATCACTCTGCTCATGGGAATTATTACCCACAGGACTCTGAAGAATGTGTCTGTACTGAGGATGTAAACACCCAAATTATCATTTCCTATTTAGTTTCATTCACTTGGTTTATTTTGCTGAAAAGAACAATTAATCAGTCAATGTAGAAAATTGCAATATCAGAATTTTGAAATTTCCTGTCAGTTGAATTTTCACTGGGCTTTTTTGTCTCACATGTGTGATGAAAGGATCATAAGTATTTTCACCCACTGCCTTTTGAGTAAACACTGTTGTCCCTTTCTTGGGAGAAGGTACTCAGCCTGGTAACTGCTGCAAATGATAATAGCTAACTTCTCCAAACTTAGCCTTTGCCAGAGATTTGCTAGCAGATCAGAGCTGTCTTGCTTGAGAAATGTCTAGGATTATTTATGCTCACCTTTTTCCAAGTCTTCCCACAGCTAATAACTGATAGTGTATAGGAGGCCCTTTTCCTTTTGTCAAGAGAGTATAACTGGGATGTCCTTCATATTGCAGAGCTATCCCAGTATTGGCCTGAAGCTAGACGTATGCTGCAATCCCTTACTTGTTTGTTTCTTTTCTCCTTCTCTAAGAGATTTCTCCTAAGAGTACTCCCTCAATAAATCACCACATATGACTTTTAGTTTCAAGTTCTACTTCTTAGGGAATCTGACATAAGTAGTTATTGAACACTTCCTTTGTGCCAGGTATTGAGCTAAATTCCCAAGATTTTGATATCAATAAACTATGTTTCTTTTTTTTTTCCTGGTGTTTGGGTTGGAAAAGGGTCAGCACTTGGACACCTAATGGAATGTGAAGGAAATGGTAGCAGTTGGACTTTTTCAAAATCATGACAGAAGACTAAAGAATAGGGAACGTCCAGCTCTGCTTGGAGTGGGGAGAAAGGTGAGGGATCACACAAAACTTCAGAAAGAAAATTATAGATGAGAAACAGAAATTCATCAACTTGGTAAGTGTAGGAAGGGTTTAAACTGAAAAGAGACCTGTGGAAAGATGCGGAGATATAAAAGAACAAGCAAAACAGGATGAAGAGAATTCCAAGTAATTATGTGAATATGTAGATGTGTCTAGGAGGACACTCATGGTTATCTGTTATAAAAGGTACAATGTGCTAGAGTCTGGTTTGTATAAAGTAATTATTACATATACTAAAGAAAATACCCAAACTAGGAAGTTAAAATACATGCAATGTCTTCTGTGAATATTAGACAATCCTTTTGAATTTAATGCCAAACTTCAGGATGAACATTATTTCATAAAGTGTAACTGCTGAATAAAGCAGTTGTTTATTTTGTAACTCTACAGTGTGTGACCAAAATTATGTTAGGCAGAGGCCTCCCAACATTCATCACTGAGTACACTGCCTTTTCAAAGTGCTCCACTTGGGGGGCTGGGCCTGATGCTTCTTTACCATCTGTGTTGGAGTGTGCCATTGTGAGTCTGTAGCAAGATACTTTTATGAAATTAGTACAAATCATATAGTTGCTAACTGGGCATAGTGCAAATTATCTGTCATGTCCAGTTATTTTTATAGTCAACTGTGCATCATTTGACCATATGAATCAGGCAGCAATTTGATTTGCTCATAATGAAGGCTAAAAATAATCCATCTGACCTGCAGTAAACCACATATTTTAGCCATTAAATTATAATCATTGTCTCATTGCAGTCTTTTATTTTATGTATGAAGTCAGCACTGGGGAAAAATTGTGAAATATGTAATAGCCCCATTCTCTTTGATGGTTTCAGTACTCCCTAGCCAGGGTGCTAGGTGTTCTGAAATTTTCCTTGTGTCCCTCCACCTTCATCCAAGTACCACCCCATGCCTCATAAACAGAAGAAGTAAAGCTATCAAATTGACACTGGTGTTTAAAGGACTGCTGAATCCGTAGGTTGTCTTCGCCAGGTAAGGTGAGCAGTGAATGCTACAGTGAGTCTCAGAGTGTTCTATGAGAGTTACAAGTGTTTTAGTGACTTTCCACACTAAAGACTACCAGGGAATTTCTGTATTCTCACGTAGTAAGGCTACAGATACTGCCACTGGACAAGTGTGTTTCATTTAGTTGACAAAATCTTTCACACAATGCCCACAAAAAAGGCCAAAAAAAAAAAGTAAAACAGTTAAGGAAAACTCACATCTTGGAAATATCTTTAAGCTAGTACACTAAAGAGTGGTTGTCTTATCCAGGCTTTTCAAATCTGTGACTCTGTATGTCACACAATGCCACCAAATTTCATTTTTCTCTTCATTAGTAACATAACGATACTGCCACACTCTCTTTTGACCCATTGAGTTGTTACAAGTATTAAAGGCACTCAAAGCCATTTATTTTGGATATTGGAAAGCACATGGAAATTTTTATGATATGTTTAGGATTGTCATTATAACATTTGATAAGAAAGTGCCATCTCACTGTATGGCTTAAACAATTAACATTTATTTATTGGACTTTTGGGGCTGGAAAACTAGTCAGGGTGCTACTGGGCCAGGTTCTTGGTAAGGACCTTCCTCTTGGGTGACAGATGCTCATCAGGTGTTCCTGATGGCTGAGGGACTACTCTGAGCTCCTCAGAAGGCACTAATCGGGCTCAGTCCTAATGACTGAGTTAGCTCCCAAAGCCTCACCTCCAAATACCATCACATGCGAGTTTAGTTTTCAACATTTGAGGGAGACAGAAACATAGAGGCCCCAGCAGTTTTAAATGTTCCCCAAGCCTCTCCATAGAAAGGGTCTGTACTTTGCCTGCAGTGAGATCTATACTCCACCTGCCAGATCATGTCATGCCCAAGTCGTGGGTCAGCCTTGATGGACAGTTACAGGGATGCATGTCTAAGTCATCTAAAGAACCCTTGCCCATGAATACAAGGAAACTTCCTATTTAAACACTGTAGTGAGAGCATGCATGCAAATTTTCATTTATTGAACATTTATTTAAAGTGGCAGTGCTGTATAATTCACATAAACATCCACATCTTTTCTTGGTGAAACAGTGCATCAGCTCAAATAGCCTATTCTTTCGTTCTATCGATTTTATCAGTATCCCCAGAGGAGGGAGTATAAGCAAAGCCTGTCCATATGAAATTCTTAAAACTGAAAGTGAATATTTCTTTCAGGTTAATTTCAAGCATAAGCATCTGAATCATCCTGTTGCAGTTATTCTCTGACTGTCAGATTTTAGAAGATTTTAATGCATCCCTCCTTTTCTCGTCTGTTTTATGTGATTCCAGATATCTGCCTGACTTTTTTGTTGTTTTGACAAGATGAATAAAATCCACTTTATGGCCAAACCCGTGTATGTTTTGGACTGCTTCACTCAGGGATGCTTGAGGGAACTTAATCAAGGGAGTTTTTATAGAGTTTAATACAGAAAATAAAGCTGGGAAAGTAAGCACTGAAAATAAATTACCTTGAAAATGGTGTAAATCCTCTTTATCTGTCTGCCTATATTTAATTTCTCTCATTTTCACATGAAAGTAGATGCTGCTTTGGAGACAAGGACTCTATCTTCAGGTTTAACAAAACTACTGATTTCCCAAGAAAGGGGAGAATGCCATCATGTCAGTCATTATGGGTTTTTATTGTTCACCACCCGAGTCATTACTCTTGCTTCAGTTATTTCTAAGTGTTTGCTGTAGACTTGCTCATATTTTAAGTAAATTGCCAATATTTCTGAGCTACACCATCTAGATTGCACACACAAATTAGAATATGTGGACAGAAAGAGTCATTTGAGTGTCCTCCATTCACAAATAGATTGCTAATTGACTTACTAAGGAAGAGACCACAATAGTGATGTTTTGCAAGTGTTAAGGTAGAGAATAAATAATTCAAAGTCTTTGCTTTTCCAGAAATAATTCCAACAATTTTAAACCTACTTTTTCCTGAATAATTTTTGGCTTTCGTTCTTCTCACCTATAAGAGAACTACAGCTGTTGCTAAAAAGTCTAAAAACCTAGGGCAACTTTCAATCTTTTTCTTTCAAGAAAGAAGGATTCTTTTATAGAATCATCATCACAATAGAGTGCAGACTACCCAGTACAGTTCTTCCTGGCTTGGGGAATTTAAACATTTATTACTTTAAGCTTCGATTTTATTGACAACTTTTTCTTGTACATGGGGTCGGCAAATTTGAGGCTGGTTTATTCTTTTTCTCTACCAAAATCTCCAGCCCTAGCTGCTTCCAAAACTCCTAAATACCAAAGTAGGAAGTACTTGAAGGAGTAGCACTCCCTTAGCTTTGAGACATGCTGTTATTAAATTTCAAGCCACACAATATGGCAAGGGGCCTAATTCAAGAAACAAGCTCTTCCTTGAAACCAGCGTCATCAGGGGATAGTTCAGCACTATGGTTATAACTTACACCGCTGTCTCTACAAATCCCTCTGTATCCCTTTCTGTTTAGTTTAAAGGTCGAATGTGAATTCCCTAAATTAGACCTGAATTCCTGGGCCATGATGTTCTGCTCACATCTGCCCTAAGCACTGCATGGGAAAGCAGCTGCTACCAATGTCAATAATGTCCTATAAAGATTAATGGGGCACCTGAAAAGCAACAAGGACTTTGAATGATTTCAGGGATTTTAGCCTCCAGAAATCAATTTCTCTGAAAATGTCCTTGCTAACTTCACTGATAGCATTTGACATTCCTCTGTGTAGAGCAAGATTTAAGTATGAAAATCAAGATTATATTTTGATCCAGTGTATAAATTAATACACATAGGCAGATAGGTATGTTCTCTGCTCAAACATACAGAAAAATACGTGCATGTGTAAACCAAGGGGTGAAAACTGATGTAATAATTTAGATTAGACAAAATTAAAGTATGTTTCTGCTTTATATAGCTCAGAAGAACATTATATAAATAATGTTCATTACATCCATAATATTTTGAACTTTATTTGATTGCTAAAGAAACAACTCTAGAATTCCAACATGAAGTCATATTATAGTTTCACACTATATTGATAAAAGCAAAAAAAGTAATATATTAAAATTTGAAGACAAAAATTCAGTAAGTTGAGTGTCTTGTGGAAAAAATTTAAACTAGTAAAGTTGTATTTGTGTAAATATTTTAAACACTCTCAGTATATTTGCAATTACTTGAAAATAGTTAATGTCACTGCATTTATATAAAATAAGTATATTATGACTTCAAACAATCCTTTATTATAAAAATCTTTACTGAAGTGATTTTTAGATTGACTTGATCCTAGTACCTGGGTTTAGTAACGGCCTCTTCTAACATTTGTGAAAATTTGGGAAAAGATAGTCTGAAATGCAAAAGTTGAGAAAAACAGAAAATTAAGAAAAATCTTTAGAAGCCCTGCTGCTGCCAACTCTTAATAAATATAGTTTTGAAAGTCTCATTGATCCCTGAGCTGAGATCCTAGGTTTAGTAATAAAATATGACATGATTTCTCACTCTAACACAGGGTAATTTACTGCAAAGAAAAAAATGCAAAGTCTTGCCTACTGCAGGGCTGAGACCTATTCAGGGAATTCATGAAGCTCATCACATCTGCCTTTTGTAACTCAGAACACTCTATTTTCAATTTCATTGTGACATGAGGCTAACAGAGTGCAGTTTAGTGGTTACAGAGCTGGAGAAGTAATGCAGTTGACAAGTGAAGCAAGTCTGCATAGGCATAGTGCAAGATGTAACTCTCTCTCTCTTTCTCTCTCTCTCTCCCTCTCCCTCTCTCCCTCTCCCTCTCCCTCTCTCCCTCTCCCTCTCCCTCTCTCTCCCTTTCTCTCTTTCTCTATCTCACATCATACATACACTCACAAGGTAGATTTCTCTTCATTCTATTATCAGCCTTGCTTCTACGTTAAATTGCACTGCACACAACACAGCTTGTGCACGGCCCAGTGCAAAGAACTTTCCCAAGCAGCACGTCTAGCAAAGTTCCTTGTCTGTTTTGCTTCTTCTAAAATTCAGCTGAACTTGGCCCTATCAGTAAAAACAAATGGTAATATTTTAAAAGGTGTAAAAGAAAAATATTCCAGACCAACTAAATGTAGCAACTGTTGTAATGTTAGAAAAATGTGCCAATGAATTGATTGCTAGAAGACAGAGAATAATAAAGAAAATCTCCACTAGACATAAACTACTGAGATTCTGAACTGGAGGAAAATTGCTACACATTGTTCATGGCTACATATGTGTGACATTTAAGGAGGCAGATTTCACTGTTGTGATAGAGAAAAAGTGGCTGTTGCTTTGGTACTAACACATCTGCTTCACTGGGTCATTCTATGTCACTTCCTCTTAGCTCACTGTGTGAGCAGTTGCATTATTGTGATCAGCTCTGCCAACATGATTTGGGGATGAAGAAGCTCATGGCTTGCTGCTCTGCCTTGTGTCATTACCAAACATTGTCGGGTAAGGAGGTAAGGGCATTGCTGCTCAGCATCTATCAATGATGGCTCACTAAGAATTCTACATTTATAAAAAAAATTCTACATTTTTCTCACTCTTTCTCAGAGCCCCAAACCACAGCTAATTCCTCAGGTGTTAAGCTTAATGCAGAAACAGAATTATGAGAAAATCATACAATGTGTTTCTAGATAAGCCAACTCCAAATGGGAATTGCTGACAATGAAACATTTTGGGTCACTAAGATATTTCCAGATTCCCCTTATACTTTATAAAAGGCAAAAATAGTGAATGAATATCTGAGTCTTGAGATATTCTGGTACCTACCAAACTTCTAATCTGTAAAACAAACATGTTCATTTTCCTCCAGTCATTCACAACCAACTTTATACCAGTGATGTATGGGTTCCAACTTGGTATCCCATGACCCATCCCTCTGACACTTGACAAGTAGAATTTTTGTTTACTTTTGCTCTTTCCTTCTGGGGAATCTACAATAAAATATAAATTAGAAGGAGAGAAAAATGAGACTTTATGAAATATCCAATATTGCTTCTGAAATTTTGTCATCTTTTCAAGTGACAAGAAGGTAGCCTCCTTTTTCAATCCCCTGCTTTGCTGGCAGCTTTCCTAGGGCAGAGGCCAATGGATTCAAAGGAGACTGACTGTACATGAAATACAGACATCTTCAACCCCTGGGAGAAATGATCACTTATTTAATGGTACGACAGGAAGTATGCCCTAGCAGCCAGAGAAGCTTCTGGCTTTACTAATACAGACACTCAACCAACAGTAAGACTTTGTGCTTATAATTTCTACTTCAATTCTAACCGCTATACAAGCAGCTGTATGTACAGGGCCATTCCATTCTCTGAGATTATTTAGCGTGGATTTGGCAAAGTAAGCATTAATATAATAGGAGATATAAGGTGTCAGAAGATGTAACTCTCCGGTGTTAGATGAGCAGGTGTTTCTTTTCTACTCTTGCCCTCCCATAATAAGCTGCCATGGTCTCAGTTGGTTTCTCAGAAAGGAGGAAAAATTGGGAAACTGAGTGGTTCCCAGGAGCTCAGAGGTGCACTACGGGTTTCTCTGCTTTTCAGCTGCCACGTCCAGCATTGCCACCGATGCTGAGGGCACCCGTGTGGCATAAGGTTTTGCTCTGAGCTGTCGAAAGAGTTCATTGTTTTCTAAAATCTCTCAAGGGATAAAGCACCCTTACATCAATAGTACGGATTTTGACCACGTTGACCTCAAAGGGGTAGAGGTGGCTTGCAGAGGTGAAGAATGTGAAATTTGGTGACTTGATTCAAGCAAGTATTTTCCACATTTAGACAGAATGCTTGGATAAAATACCGACAAATCTGCCATATGTGACATTCTGTGTTGTCATTTTACCTGTCTCCTCTCTTATTTATGAAATTATAGACCAACTAGAAAAACTATAATGTAATTCTTTCAAAGTTAATGAAATAATCTTTAGAAATGTTGTAAGAAGCCTAATGACACAGAGAAATTTGTTATGTCTCCAGGAAGATTTCTCAAGGGTGGAAGTTAAAGGGTAACTCTAATTTTCCAAGAGGGGTGTACTCAATTACATTTGTCATCAACACTATACATAAATGCACATGTGTACATGTTGGCATATTAAATATATAGAAAGAGATATATAGGAATATTAAATATATTTATTACCACAGCAATCAGATACTAGCAATTTAAAAATATGTGTAATTTAACAGTTATAAACAGCATCTTATTTGATTCAATTTGTATTAATAGACAACTAAAATTCATCTTCTTAGTATGTTCATATCTTTTGCTATGAGTTATTACCTTATGCCTTTGATCCACTTGGCTCCCTTCTTACTGATTTTTGGTTTTCAGTTGTAAGGGTACACAAAGTACTCTACATTACAACTTCTAGATCCAGGGAAAATATTGCAAAAACTGGGGAAAATGTTCCAACACTTTTCCCTGAAGTTCAATAGCTATTTCCATATCACAGGCATAGCTTTTAAAATACACAAATTCACCAAAACTAATTGATAACATCTATCACTATATTTATTAATATCATACTGGCCGGGAAGAGGTAAATGCCCTTCTAGGGATCCCTAGCAAGTAATTTGGATGCTGAGATAATTGGGGTAATTATATATTTTTGCACAATGGAATTTTTGGTAGAAAATAAAATCAATTCAAGGTATTTTAGTCATTTGGGTGGTTTTTGTTACCAACTCATCTTAAATGCTCTTTCCTGAAGTTCCAATAGCTAAAATTCCGGGACAATGTTAAAATGAGTGAGGTATTCTCATTAAATGTTATGCAGTAGATATATAGCAATTGTATTATTATTATTATTATTATTATTATTATTATTTTGAGCAGGTCTCACCAAATTCCTCAGGTTGGCCTCAAACTTGTAATCCTACTGGCTCAGCCTCCCCAGAAGGTGAGATTACATATACACCCCAACAAGCTTCACACTATACTGATCTTGAAATTTATTGCTTTACTGTATTGGCAAGTGTCTATGCAATTCTCATAGAACCAGGATTTTCTTATCTTAATTTCCTTCAATATTGATTCTGAATATGTTTGGGCAGAATTATTTAAAATTTTTATCTCATAATACTGTCAGAGAAACACACATGTGTACACATACACACATTTATATTGTTATAGAGTTATTACACCATGAATTTATAAATATTAGCATTATTTTCAATAACAAAACCTAAAATAATTTTAACTATTTTTTAATCTACCAGAATAGGCAATACCACACATTTCCTTTCCAGTTTCTACAGATCAACTCCTAATTCAAGATTCAAGTTATAGGTATGAGTATATTTTGCTTCCATGAGAATTTGGTTTGAATGTTTTAATAATTACTGTGTCTCCATTAGTGATTATCATTTTACCTATATACTTCAGACAGGCTTATGTCATTTGAAGCTTAATTACAATTTGCACTTACAAAAACATGCCACCTCGTTTTTTGTAGAGCCAACCACCATGCATTTAATACCAAATTTAAATCTGCTTTGAAGGGAAAAATTAAATGTTCAGTATGGACTGTAAGAAAATCTATTTCTGATGGTGAATTTATATCAGTCCACAGGGAAGCTTATCAAGGCACCACTGACTAATGACAATCATTTCAGTTGATTTCATTAGTATTTAAGTTATATGTAAAGTACATTCCCTTTGGTGATCTGAAAGTCAATGATTTACATACTTTGGGGTGAAGTTTTGCTTGGGATAGTGCTTGAGATTTAGTAGCTGAGTTAAGGTTTTTCCTATGTCTACCTAGACCCATTTATTCAAAAATAAATATTAGTTTTTAATAAAATAGCTTTTAATGCATTATTGCCATCCATTAAAATAAAGCTAATGATGCTGTCATTTGATAGTCTTCATGCCCAGGTAACACTCTATTACAACCTTCTTTTTGTTGGAAGCATTTGGTAATTTTCCACCAAGAGTGTACTTTGTATGAGTTATATGCACTTTACTTATAAGTAAGCTGTTGGTACTCTGATCTACAGATTAAAGTAAACAGATGTTATGCAAATAAGAATAGATATCCTTCCCAACAGTTTCACATAAAAGAGATCTTTTTATTCTCTGGGTTTCAAAACAAAGGAAAAATTTGCAATACTTGGAATTTTGACCTCATATATGGCTCCAATTGTGATATATGAATTTTGTTTCTAAAAGATATTAAAGGTGGAAAGAGCAAGTTGTAGGATCAACTATTGCACACTAGATGCCTTTCTGTGTTATGAGGGTTCCAGAAGAATAAAATTTTTGTTCTTGGAATCAAGAAGGAGAACAGATAAAGCCTGAGTGTCTCCATAGGCAGGAATACAGGCTGGCTCAGGCCACAGGCCAAACAGCTAACACAATGAATCAGCATTGTAGGGTGGAGGGTGTTTAGAAAAGGTTATGCTTTAGTCACAGAAAAAAACAATGGATAAAATCAGAAGATTATATCAGATACTATCACACAGATTCTTTGAATATAAACATTCGTATGTGCAAAATTCTTGGTAAGAATTCTAAAAAATATTCAATATGCTTTTGAAAACATTTAAGTTTGCCCTCTAAGATCAATTACAAAGAAAAAATCAGTATGCTTCACTTTCTAAGTACTTGATACTTCTACCATCTTGTTTACTCCGGTGGAGATTTTTTTTTTCACAAAATTCCTCAAATGTAAAATTAATCCTATAAAACAGCCATTACTAATACTCAATCAAAATAATTTTATTTGGAAAAAATGTTTCACTTTAAATAGGTCATCCTCACTTTGTTTTCAGCCTAGAAGGTAACAGACAAGAAACTAACAAGTGCATAAAAACAGTCACCTAAATCAGTCACAAAACACTAAATGTTAGTCTCTATCTTTATTCTTCATGCAAATAAAAAATGAATTGGCCCAATTTGCTTTAATTTTCCTTTAATATCAACAACAACAACAACACACACACACACACACACACACACACACACCAGACAGCATAGGATGTCACTATTTAAGTTCATTATTCATCCTCATCATAAGATGAGGATGAAACTTTACTAATCTCACTTCCTGGCTAGAGTGTAATTTGCTGATTTAAGTCCTTTCTGGACTAGCCTTTAAATACCTGTGTTTGTTTACAGTTTGTAATCAGATCCCTGGGGTAAAGTAGTTTTCTGTGAGAATTACCAAGGAAAACAATGGGCAAATTCTTTAGATGAAGAGAAAACTTAATTCAAAATTTAAGACATGAGAAGAACTTCTGTGATGAACTTGCCTTAGGATGCTTATATAAAGCTGTAAAGAATTTCTTACTATTCCTCCAATTAACTATCAATCAGTCTTATTCTATAATTCAAACATTTCTATAAGGCTACTCACTGTAAATGTCCTGAAACACGTACTCATAACTTTTCCCAAACTGTTTCAGAATAACACCTGCATCTAAAGTCACCACAAGTCAGAGTAAACTGGTTTGTATAACTTTGCAATAACAGAAGTGAACAATGTCTTTTGTGCTGCTGTTATCTATTAAACCCTCTCCAATTGAACCTTCAGCTCTGACTTGTCTAATGCAATCCACCTTTGTTCTGAACTACAGACAAATGCGCCTTCCAAAGAACAATTTTTAATCTGTTTTGCATGTAAAATTGATTGACTCCATACTGATTGAAATGTGGTTTAAATGCATGTTGTTCCTAGCCAGGAGAATATTTATGAATGCCTATTGGCATCCCACTTTATCACTTAGTCCAAATGTTTAAAGGCAAGAACAACAAGTATCTTTATTTCTGTCTAAACACAGGCGAATAGATAAAATTTTATTGAGTTTCTGATTAAATTAAGGTTTGAACTAGGAAAGAATTATTCACTGACTATAAAAATATAGACAACCAGGTTCTCAATACCACAAAATAAAAAATAAAAATAGTTTTAAAGTCTACAGTGGACTCTTGACTTATAAACTCAATTTGTTCATGAGGACTGGTTGTAACTCAAGTAGGTCATAAGCCAAGACTATTTTTCTGATAAGAAATAATGGAGACAGCAATTTAGCTCAGTGGTTCTACCTCCTGCCTGGCAAGCGCAAGGTCCCAAGTTCGATCCCCGGTACCAAAAAGAAAAGAAATAATGGAATATTTCTTTCTATTTCACAGTATCTATTGTATGTTTTGGTCATTATTTACACTTTCAGTTTCTCAGACCAGAGAGGCAATGTGATATTTACATATGTGTGTTCAATTTATTTCACTTAAGAGTATGGTCTCAAGGTACATCCATTCATCCATAAATGTCCTTCTTTATGACACCTAGGTATATAATAGTCAACATTCCAGAATTGCAACACAAGAACAAAATATTAAAACAGTTAGAGAAAAGAAACAAATCACATACAAAGGAAAGCCCATCAGAATCACAGCAGACTTCTCAACACAAACCCTCAAGTCAAGGAGAGCCTAGAGTGAAGAATTTCAAGCCCTAAAAGAAAAGAACCTCCAACCAAGATTGATGTATCCTGGAAAACTCTCCTTCAAAATTGATGGAGAAATAAGACACTTTCACAACAAAGAACACCTGAGGAACTTCATGAATATGAAACCAGCGCTCAAAAATTTTCTAAACAATATACTAGAAAAAGACAATGAGGATTACAACTCCATGAACCCCAAAAGAATGAAGCCATCTGGCAAGGGAAGAAATTAAATGGAAAGGGAGAAAAAAGGAGCCAACAGCAGGAAAATATCATGACAAGGATAAGTCAATATATATCAGTTATAACCATTGATGTTAATGGTCTCAATTCACCAATCAAAAAGTATACTGGTAGAATGGATCAAGAAGTAAGATCCTACAAAATATTGCATACAAGAAACACACTTAATGCAAAAAGAAACTCATAGACTGAAAGTCAAAGGATGGAAAACAATACTCCATGTGACAGGAACCTGGAAAAAAGCAGGGGTAGCTATTCTATTTGCAGACAAAGTGGATTTCAAACCAAGACTGATTAAGAGAGACAAAGAAGGTCACTACATACTTGTAAGGGGACAATCCAAGAGGAAGAGATGACAATCCTAAATATCTATGCACCAAATACTAGTGAACCCAACTATATAAAACAATATTGATGGACATAAAAACTCAAATAAGCACTAGTATAATTGTAGTAGGGGAATTCAATATCCCACTGTCACAAATAGATCAACTAGACAAAAAATCCACAATGAATTACTAGGACTAAACCAAACTGTTGAACAAATGGACTTAATAGATGTCTACAGAATGTTTTACCCCACAAAATCAGAATATACTTTCTTCTCATCTGTACGTGGTTCATTCTCCAAAATAGATTACATGCTAGCTCATAAACCATGCTTAAGTAAATGGAAAGCAATTGAAGTTATTCCCTGTGTATTACCAGAACATAGAGCAGTGAAATTAGAGATCAATAGCAAAAGAAACTACAAAAACTTCATAAACATATGGAAACTGAATAACACTCTCCTGAACAACAAATGAGTCACAGAGGAAATTAAAGAAGAAATTAGACCTCTTCTATAATCTAATGATAATGCCAGTACAGCATACCAGAATTTATGGGACACAGTGAAAGCAGTCCTAACAAGAAAATTCATAGCAGTGAATGTCCATATTAGGAAAAGAGAGAGAACTCAAATAAACAACCGAATGCCAATCCTCAAGTTTCTAGAAAAAGAAGAGCAAGACAAACCCAAAGGTCATAGAAGAGAGGAAATTATAAAGATTAGAGCAGAAATCAATGCAATGGAGACTAAGAGAACAATACAAAGAATCAACAAATCAAAGAGCTGATTCTTTGAAAGAATGAATAAAATTGACAAATTCTTAGCCAACCTTATCAAAAAAGGGAAGAAAAGGATCAAATCCATGAAATTAGGAATGGAAAGGGTAAAATTACAACAGATCCAGCAGAAATCCAGAGGTTCATCAATATTTACTTTGAAAATCTGTATTCCAATAAGATGGAATACAGAGAAGAAATGGAAATATTCCTAGATAAAAGTTGAATCAGGAAGATATAAAAATTTTAAACAACCCAATATCAATCAATGAAATTGAAAACATAATTAAAAACTTACTAACAAAGAAAAGCCCAGATCCTGATGGCTTCACTGTTGAATTCTACAAGAAATGTAGAGAAGCGTTAATGCCACTCATTCTCAAACTGTTTAATGAAATTGAAAAGGAAGCAATACTCCCAAATTCATTCCTGGGAGCACATATTACCTTGATTCCAAAGGCAGAGAAAGACCCAGTCAAAAAAGAGAACTACACACCAATCTCCCTGATGAACATAGATGCAACAATCTTCAATAAGATACTGGCAAACAGAATCCAGAAGAACATAAAGAAGATCATACACCCTGACAAAGTGAGATTCATGCCAGGGATGCAAGGATGTTTCAAAATATGTAAATCAATAAATGTAATACACTATATTAACAGAGTCAAGGACAAAAACCTACAGTCTCTCAATAGATTCAGAAAAATTGTTTGACAAAATGCAACACCCATTCATGATAAAAACTCTACAGAAAATTGGAATAGATGGTCTTTATGTCAACCTGATAGAAGCTATCTGTGAAAAACCAACAGCCAACATCATACTAAATGGTCAAAAACTGAGATCTTTCATGTTAAAACCATAAATGAGACACTGATGTCCACTATCATCACTCCTGTTCAATATAATTCTGGAAACATTAGCCAGAGCAATAAGACAAAAGAAAGACATAAAAGGAATAAAGATAAGAAACAAACAAATTAAACTGTCATTATTTTCAGATGACATGATTCTCCATGTAGAAGACCCCCAAAACCCCCATCAAAAGACATTTAGTCTTAATAACCAAATTCAGTAAAGTAGGTCAACACTTAAAAATCAATAGCTTTCCTTTACACAAATAACAGACTCAGTGAGAGAGGAATTGGAGAAACAACTCCTTTCACAATAGGATCCAAAAAATGGAATACCTAGGAATCAATGTAACAAAGGAAGTAGAAGACTTCTACTTCCTAAATTACAACACTCTGATAAAAGAGATTGAAGATGATATCAGAACATGGAAAGATATCCTTGGTTCTTGGGTAGGCAGAACTAATATAGTGACCATGGCCATACTTCCAGAACTGCTGTATAGATTCAATGCAATTCCAATTGAAATTCCAACAGCATATTTCCAGAACTAGAGAAAACAATCCAAAAATTCATTTGGAACCAGAAGAGGCCTAGAATAGCAAAAGAAATTCTAGGTAATAAAGACAAAGCAGGGGATGTCACAATTCCCAACTTGAAACTACATAAAAGCAGCATGATGCTGGCAAAAAACAGACCCAGGGGTCAGGGGAACAGATTAGAAGATGCGGAAACAATTCCAGATATACTCAGCCACCTCATCTTTGAAAAAGAAGTCAAACACCCTCACTGCACGAGAGATAGCCTCTTGAATAAATGGTGCAGAAAAACCGGATTTCAACTTGACGGAGATTAAAACTAGACCCACACCTTTCACATGCATTAAATTAAAATGGACAAAATGAATCAAAGATCTAAATTTTTTTTAAAGATCTAAATATTAAAATAGAAACTTTAAACCTGCTGGAAGATAGGTTAGGTGGAACTCTTGAAGACACTAGCATAGGAAAAGACTTTATGAACAAAATCTCAGTTGCATGTGAACTAGCACAAAGAATCAACAATTAGGATCTCATCTTATTAAAAAGCTTTTGCACAGCAAGAGAAATCACCAACAGACTGAAGAAACAACCCACAATGTGGGAAAATATTTTAGCAGCTATTCCTCAGACAAAGGACTACTACCTAGAATATATAAAGAACTTTAAAAAAAATCAAACCTCCCAAATTAAAGACCCAGTCCAAAAATGGGCATCTGGAATCAAAAGATATTTTTCAGATGAAGAAGTAAGAGTAGCAAATAAACATAGGAAAAAAGTTCAACATCACTGGTCATTCAAGAGATGCAAATGAAAACAATGCTGAGATTCTATCTCCAGAAAGAATGGCTGCTATCAAGAAATCACCCAATAACAAATGCTGGTGGGGTTGTCGGGGAAAAGGAACCCTTCTCCACTGTTGGTGGGAGTGTAGACTGCTACAACCACTGTGGAAATCTGTGTGGAGATTCCTCAGAAAACTAGGATTAGAGGTCCCATTTGACCCAGCTATTCTCTTTCTGGGTATCTTCCCAAAATTATTGAAAGCATCATATGACAGGAAGATATTCACACCCATGTTTATAATGGCACAATTTGTAATAGCTAAATCTTTGAAACAGCAATTGGATTAAGATGTGATTTTTTTATAAAATGGAGTACTTCTCAGCCATAAAGAAAGATAAACTGGACATTTATAACTAAATAGGTGCACCTTGAGGCTATACATTTAAGCGAAATAAATAGGATATGCATGTGTAAATACCAAATTGTTTCTCTGGTGTGAGAAACTGAAAGTGTAAATGAGGACCAAAATATATAATAGATATCGTGAAATATGAGGGAAATGTTCAAAGAAGAAGGGGAACAAGGAAGGGGGAACAGGGGAAAGGAAGGAAGAGAAAGAAAATGTGAGTACAAAAGGAAAAAAACCCCAGAAACAAAGCTTTTGTAAACAGTGAGGTGTGGAGAGGTTAAAAGGAGGGAACGGGGATGGGAAAAAAATAAGAATCAAGATATATCATGTACAGGTACAAATTCCCAAGGATGAATGTGAGCACAATGTATACCTAAAATGTACCAATAAACTTAATGAATAAAAAAAAGACCAAAATGTATAATAGATACTGTGAAATAGGAAGAAATTGTTCAAAAGGAAAGCAGAACTATGGAGGGGAGAGGAGGAAAGGAAGGAAGGAAAAAGAAAAAATGAGAAAAGAAAGTTAAAATGGAAACAAAGCTTTCTGAATAGGAGGGGAAAAGGGGTTGAGGGGACAGTAGGGGAAAGGGAAATAAATAGGACCCGAGATTATCATGAACAGGTACAAATCCTCTATGGTGAATGTAGACGTGTATACCTAAATGGTACCAGAGAATAATTACAAAAGAAACAAAGGAAATACCCTAATGCATTCTGAACCTCCAAAGAACCCCTTAACTAACCATTTCATAATAAAAAGAGTTGTTTAATGTGTGTAATATTCCAGAAACACCAATAATTTTCCTGCTGTGTTCACCAAAAAGTTATGAAATGTGCCTAGTTTATCAGAAACAACAATTTCATACTGTACTCACCATTGAAGTTGACATCTTTGGATTGCAGGAAAGGAGGATGAAATGGAAGGTGTTAAGTGTTTGGAAGGAGAGTCTCTTCCATAAGAACATCAGGAATCTTGCTCCCTGATGTCCTTTCTTGGGAGAGTCTGTAGCCCATGAGGACCAACTTCTGACTCACTAGGTCTCGACCTTTTCAGAACTAAAAACTTGTCTAAGGGTGTCTGTTTCTGTCTTTTCTCTAACACTATTCTGTAGTATGACACGACGTTGTCATTAAGCAAGTGAATGCAACGATTGGTATTTTTCTCTGGGTGAGTCTTTTTCTCTACAAATGTTTGTAGTTCTGTCTATTTTTTTCAGGATTTCCTTTATCTCAGAAGAACTTTGCTGCACTGATTGTTGATACTCCCCCTCCTCTTCAGAAAGCTCCTCAGCTGCCATTCTCTGTTGCTCAGCCAGAAGTTGCTCAAGTTCCTCTGTAGACAATTCCTGAGTGCTCCTCCACCAATTCCTCAACTTCACCACTGTCTACCTGCAAGCCTATGGACTCTGCTATAGTGACAGTGTCATCAACCACAGGGTCAATTGAAGGCTCAGACTCCTCTACACAGCCTTCAAAGTCTCTGTCCTGTATAATTACAGGCCACAGCTTCTTCCAGGCAGATTTTGCTGTCCTTAGAGAGATATTCATTGGTCCAGGATTTCTCAATTAACTCCACACAGTAAATATTGGCATTCCTGTCATAACTCAAGACTTTGGCTGTAAGTTAAAACTAAAATTCCGGTCATAACCCAAGTTGTTTGTAAGTGAGGCCCATCATAACTTGAGCGTCCAGTGTGTAGGATTTACAATAATAGTGAAAAATCCTAAGTAATTGCCTATGATCTTAACTAAGGTAACAAATTTTGTAAAAATAGATTTAATTTTATTTTTCTAATCCCCGCCATTTCTTCTAGTTCTATGATCTTCTAGGATCTCTGATATACAATGTTGTAATGATTTTGGTTTATTGAACAGAGTAGAAAAATTTATTTGTGGTTTTTTAAAAAACTTCAGATGATTTACATTAACTGTAAAAATTGTAGTTGGGCCAGGATTGATGCCATTTACAACAGACATAATGTGTTGATCTAAAATCACTTGGATTTAGTTAAGTAGTTCTGCCGCCTAGCTTGCAAGCATAAGGTCCTGAGTTTGATTCCAGTACCCTCTCCCCCCAAAAAACAATAAATAAAAATCACTTGGATGAAGTTATTTTGGATGAAGTAGTACCAAGGATGCTCATTTTTATAGAAACAACAACAAAAAATAAGAGATATGAAGAACTTACTTGGAAATGTCTTGAAATTGTTCAATTATATTCTAGCTAAAATCTTCAAGAGGTGAAGCAGCTGGAAGAACAAATAAAGGTATGTCATACAGAGGATTAAAATTAATGTTTAAAATTTCCTTTCAAGGGAACATCACAAATGATATTAAATTAAATACACTTCATGGTGCATCATTTTTCAGCTAATGAATTTCAAATTTAGGCATTTACTTCAATTTTTCCTCCATGACCTCCAAATATTTAATTCCTCTGAAAGTTCTCCCTTATTACTAAATGAAGTTGAAGATTTCGAAGGCAGTTATCATTTTGCAAAATTCACTTAACTGTCCATGGGAAATCTTTGGAATAGATATTAATTCAAGTAGCTATTAAAATTGATATTTTCCCATATGACACCTAAAAGTTCTCACAATAGTGAATAACAAAACTAGGATAATTGAAGACAGCATTTTGCTCTACCCATGCTGAAGAACATTTCATAAACCTGTGCAGTTAATATATGATGTTTTGAGAAAGAATATTAGTAATTGATTTCAAGCCATACTTTTCTATTGTTAGTTTTTTACTGTGATCATTTGGTTAGTTTTTATTGTGATCATTCTTCTAGGCCAATAAATGTTTTTAGAAAATATGGTCTAATGCACAGTTTTTTATTGAAAGGAGTATTGTATCTTAATTCATTATTCTACTATTGGTGGAAACAAATTCAGAGAAATAATTTTAATTAATTAATAAAACAAAGAGGAAATAGAAGAAAAACTTAGAAACAAAATATAAAATTATATCACTTCTAGTATGAATATGAAAGCTAATAAAATAGACTTCTGGTAGGGCAGTAAAAGTAATCAAAGTAATCGATGGTAGCATGAATATATATAAATGAGGATACTAAGTAATATATCATGAACAAATTTATATGTTTTATCATAAAATTTTCAGTAGTTTTAAACACTTGTAAATCTCAGGGCTTCTCAACAATGATCACTTTGTTCTCAACATATAACAAAGAGTAGAATATATAATTTTTCTTTTAGCATTAAATCTAATAGAGCAATTGTGATCTTTCATTATTATATTTTATTCCTATAATGTAAATGTCAACTTTTAAGACTTAACAATTTGCCAGAAAAAGTAGAAAACAACAATCAAAGTAGGGCAAGAATGAGTTCAAAGAAGAGCACAACTGCTATAAAGCCATAGTTGACTTCAAGATTACTAATATCGAGTTCTTAGTGACATTTTAATATCTGAACTTTTAAAAAGTAAGACAGACAAATTATAAGTTTCAAAACTAAAATGAAAATTCAAGCCTAAAGGAGATGGTTGAAGTACCTTCTAAAAATTCTTTTAAATCTTGAGAGTGTATGATTTTATTAAAAATTTAACCAATAAGAAATTTGTATGCAATATTACTCAACTCCTACTATGTTGAAGCAAAGTTAAAAGAACGGAGGAAAGTACACCATCCCAGTAACACTTTCAATTGTGAGAAATAGAGCAAAAAAGTGGAGGAAAAGAATTTGCTAATTTTCTTTAAATCTAAATATTTTATACTGGCTAATGTTTCAACACAAAAATGGAGTCAAAAATGACCAAATTTACCCTCCTGCTTAAAACAACTAAAAAATCAGACAAAGTACATAAAACAATTGAAAAATCAGAAAAAATCTATGAATATAAAATATCAGGCCACAGATAGAAAAATACAGACATCAAGCAATAAAGGACAGTGATCATGAAAGATGAGGAGCAAATGAGACCGGCCCCAGGTCACCCCGGGGTGGGTCTGGGAGGAGGCTCTCAGCGTGTAGCCCCCAGAAGGGGAGGCTGGGTCCAGTCTGGTGATCACTCTCTTAGTCTTTTTCTACTTATTTTCACTATCTTAAGGGGATAGGTAAAAATCATTAATTTAAGGTTTGTCTTTTTATAGGGGTATTCACAGGTATCAATATTTTTTGATGTACTGTTTGAGCATAATTTTGCTCTATGTATCTTCATTTATATTCAACTCAAATATTTTCTAATTTCCCTTTTGGTTTCTTTCTTGATGGATAGTTTCCTAGAGGTGTGGTTAATTGCTGCATGTGTCAGGTTTTCCTGAATTTCTTCCTGTTACGGGTTTCTAATTTCATTCCTTTGGGGATTTCTTTATTTCTTTGAAGTTTTGTCCATTGACTCAATCATCTGTTTGTTCTCACAGGGATATTTTCTGTTGCCTGACTTTTCTTTCCCCATTGGATGGATCATACTTTCCTGTTTCTGTGAATGTCTGAGTCTTTTCTTAGAAACTGGATATTAATGTGATATGATGGCAATTTCAAGTGGTAGGACTCTTCCTCATCCCGTCACCCCTATCTTGTTACTGTTACCTGCTTGTAACATCATTAGTCATGGGGTGAATTATTTCAGCACAGTGTACTCCCTTTCACTTCTGTCTCCCACTTTGAAGCTAGCATTATCAATCCTCGGGATTATGCCAGAGTCATCCAAGCAAGAGGACATTCTTTGGCAGGACTCGTTCTGGTTTTTTATTATACTACAATCATCTAGTAACTCCAGTAACTTCAAACTGTTTGCTCTACAATTTTCATTCATTGGGACCTAAATTACTTCACTGACAAACTCAGTCAATCCTGGGCTCCTTTAAAGTGATGCTTCTATAGAGCTGTGTTTGAGATTTGTTCAGACTCCACTGAAATTCCTCCCCCCATTCACTCTGGCAAACTAGCCTGTATCTCCAACAAATCTGACCGTGTTTTTGCAATGTTTTCCCATTTTAAATTCTATTTTGGTTTTTGGATAGTTCCCTAGGGCTTCAAACTTCCCAAATTCTGTTGCAAAGTAAGTCATCAATTTCTGTGACTGTCAACTTGATTGGCATGACAATCAACCAGCGATTGGTAGAGCACGTTCTGCATGTGTCTGGGTGGTCATGGAGGTGTGACCTTGGGTACTATATCTAGTCCCTGACCTCTTCCTCTCTGGCACTGTTCCTCTGCCTCTCAGTCACCGTGAATGAAGTAGCTTTGCTCTGCCAAGTGTTACTCCCATGAAGTTTCTGCTTTGAAGTCAACTTATGATGGACTGAATCTCCTTAAAACATGAGCCAAATTAAACTTCTCCTCCTTAAATATGAGGTATTATGTACAGCAAAGAAAAAGTACAGTCCTGTAGGAGAGGGATTTGGAAGTCTCTCTCCTATGACAAACCTTCCCCCGACCAAAATCTCTGACCCATGGCTCTGGTGCTGAGATTGGAAAAACACTGAAATTCTGTCTGAGTGACATCCCAGTTTTAGGAGCTGAGCTCTCAGTAGGTGTGAGAAGGACAACATCAAATCTCTTTACTTGCGTCTCAACCATAAATAGACACAAGGGTGACAGTGACCCAGTATTATCTTTGGTACCCCATCCAAGGTAGCCTTGCCTCAATAGAGAAGTGTTAGTGAAGAGGAGCATCTCCTTCATCTCTCTGGTGCAACCACTCTGAACTTATCCTTGTAGAGCTAGGTGCACCCAACAAGAAAACACGTTGATGACCCTCCACTCTCAGCAGTACCTCCTCCCCGGGAAAGACGAGGAAAAGAGAAGAGTGCTTCTTCACTGTACCAATGAGAAGTAGACTTCCCACCTCAATGAGCTAGGAGGTCAGTGGTGGGAGAGTGTGTGCTTTGGCTCATACACCACAGACTTGTATTCCTTCATGAGCTGTGGTACATTTTCTCAATGCAGGCTTATTTGATTTCTGCAAATCATTTCCAAAAAAATTAAACGGTTATTTAAAAAAATAATAATTGTCAGCCTTTTCAAGATGAGAGAGTCTGAGAAGCTACACAAGCTTTCATGTCAGGAGTGGAACTCCCACCCTAGAATTCTACACCAGCAACAATGTCTTCAAAAATACAGAAATTTCCTGATGATCAACTATTTTGAACATCTTTTTACGTGCTTATTGGTACATATTCTGTACATATTCTTCAGAACTATTATTATTACTATCTATTCCATTCACTTGTCCATTTAAAATTTAGGTTGTCTTTTTAATTTTGATTTTTAAGTGTTATTTGTTTATTCTGAATACTAGACTTTTATTAAGTATGTAATTAACAAATTATTTTCTCCATTCTATAGTTTATCTTTTACTTTTCCTCCCTAAGTTTATTGGTATATAGTTTTAGCCATATGCCTTTGTTTTCCAGTAATTACTCCAGAGTACATAATGGTCATATAATTTGCTTGAAATCACTGGAAAACTAATATTATACCACTCCAGCTGTAACATAAGAATTGTATGATATGAATATTCCCATTACTCCTCTCCATACTTCATGTTAATTTTGACATATACATTTCTTAAAACCACCCTAAAATAGTGGATATAATTTTGAATATTGTTTAAATAAATTCAGGGACAAGAAGAAACTTCTAAGAATAGATTTACCTTCATATTTACAATCTCTAGTGTTCCTCATTTCTTTATGTGTCTTCAAGTTCTTTTTTAGTATAATTTTCTTTAAGCTAAAGAACTTTAATATTTATTGTAGCACACATTTCCTAACAATATTTGGCTTATTAAAAATATTTTCTATTTAATGAAATTTTTGAAACATATTATGGCTAATTCTTTTTCAGTATTTGAAAATTCTGGTCCCATTGTCTTTTGGCACGCACTGTTTATGGTAACAAGTTAGCGATATTCATTATGATTTTCCCATTTTTAATATATTTTTAAAACTTTGTTTTTAAAATATCTTTCATTGCCTTATAAGCAATTGATTGTCACATTCTGAGCATAGTTTTCTTTATTCTTAATTGTGATTCATAGAACTTTGGATAATTTTTAAATCAAATTTGGAAAACATTTGACTCTTAGTCCTGTGTATGTGCATTTCCTTGTCCCCATCACTCTGTTCATTCCTGTGACATCATACTTGTGTGTTAGGCTTTCTGATCTTGCCCCAAAGTTTATTGAACCTTTTTTAACATCTTCTTCCTCTTTTTCATCCTAAATTTGTCTCTCTGTTGTTTTCTGCACAAAAGGATGATTTGACTTTGTTTTGGTTCTACTCCCTTGTGTTGAAGGCCACAAAGAGCTTTCGGCGAAAAATTAAAGTGCGGTGCACTTTGCTTCCTGATTTTCCTTCCTTCATGCATCACAGACAGGTACATCTCAATTTCATAACTAAAATTAAAAATTATACCTCACAGATAAATAAAAATTATGTATTATGATTATATATTATAATAAATATGTAACATGATGTGTATTATATGTGTTTTCAATTTAAAACCTATTTAGAGTCTGACAGTAATTTTTATGCCAGTTATACATTTATGGCCAAAAATTGAATTTCAGAGTGAAATTTTCTATTAAGAATATTCAAAATGTTTCACCACTATTTGTTTATTGGTGAACAAATTTATATTCCAAAAGTTAAAATAAAATTGTTTTTCATTCTTTGTCCTTTTGAAGCCTTGCGTCATGTCAGTGTAGAAATAAAAATGCCAACTGAATTTCTTCAGCTTTGAGACTGAAATTACTCTCTACTGTAGTTTTTATTCCATAGCTTTAAATTCTACATCTACTCTGTTTTATCGTTAACTTCATTTAAAATCCTTTCTTCTCAAATACCCAAATAAATACAATTGGGACCATAATTTATAATCAAGTTTTACAAATAATATTTTAATATTAAAATAATACAGTGCCTTAATAGAATAGTGAGTAGAAATGTGAGACAATAAAATATAGTTTGAGCAGGAAAGGATAAAAAAAACCACATTTATGTGACAGGTTCAATAAATTAATTATTGCCACAATTAGCACATGGCAAGTTGGCTCTGTGATGTGTGGAAAGCATACAGACTTTGTTACACTGGCTAGCTTCTTCTTGAAAACTTACAATTAACCAGGGGAAGGCAAAAGAGTTCTGTTATTGCCACTGCTGGCCTAATTTTTACAGTGCAATAGGTTTTGGGGTCACTGAAAATTCGAGTTTAATGAGGGAGGATATCTCCCTTGTGACAATTTTTTCCTTCTCCAAAAAGATAAGTTTTTCCACATTTTCGGAACTTCTAAGAGAAATTACTAAAAGGACTAATAGCCTTGGGCCTTGGCTCCTTTGGTAGCAAAGCATATGGATTTTGTACCATGCTTTATATTTCTAGGCCTAAATAACTACACAATTATTTTGTAATTATAAGGCAATCATTTACTGGCAACTAGAAGTCTTTCATTTTTATGGTAATTCCAAGTATAACTACCATATAATTTGTAAGAAAGAAATAGCTGTGCAATTACTCTGTATTAACACAGTAATTACCAAACATGTCCAAGTTGATTTGTGTCTTATGAAATAGAGATTTTCACACCTGCATACTGCAGATTGCATAGCAGCTATCTATGCTTTTTTCATGTGATCTTTCATAAAACAAAAGGCTATAGGGTTGGCTTTTATCTCATTATATTGTATTAGGTTACCAATTGAACATTATTATTTGGTCACAGATGCTTCCCTGTAATTGCAATTGAATTGTTAAAAAGTAGAATTAGGGCTGGGGATTTAGCTCAGTGGTTCTGCCACCTGCCCTGCAAGCGCAAGGACCTGAGTTCGATTACTGGTACCAAAAAAAAAAATTGATTTCATAATTGCAAGAAAAAATGGCAGTTCCGCAGACAGAGCAGGAGTTTTGATGTCATACAGGTCTGTATTCAAATTCTATTTTTCCCCCTTTTTGGCAGAGTAATTTGAATATATTGCTTAATTTTCTTTGTAAAATAATATTTATGGATTTACAAATTTCTGGGATGCTGTAAGAATAGACAAGTAACATGTACAAACTATCTATCATGGTAGATATATTGACTCAACAATTCATTTCACAAATGTCTTTGAGCCAGGCATGTCTCAGTCAGAGGAGCTCTATCAGATAAATAAAGTGGCTTAAAACAGAATACATTTCTCATAGTTCTGGAGCTAGGAAGTCAGAAACCAGAATATCAGAGTGGTCAGGTTCTTGTGAAAGCCCTCTTCTTGGTAAGGGGATGGATGTTTACTTTTTGTGTCATCACATGGCAGAGAGCAGAGAAAGAGCTCTCTCATACCTCTTCTTAAAAGGAAACTAATCCCAACCATTAGGCCTCTACCTTCATGACTTTATTACCTCCCGAAGGCCCTAAATCCAGATACCATCACATGGGGGATTAAGCTGAGGCATATTAAATTGGCGTGAGAGGACTCCATCACTTCATAGCAGGACATTACATTAGACACTACAAGAACAGTGGTGATGGGGTTGGGGTTTCTCAGTGGCAAAGCTCTTGTCTAGCATGTGCAAGACCCTGGCTCCACCTCTTGTCCTTAAAAAAAAAAAAAGAAAGAAAGCAAAGCAATGATGAACAAAGCAGGCAGAATTTCTGGGCCTGTGAAACTTAAAATCTGGTGGAACATACTAACTGTGATTGAATTATCACATACATGTAAGTGTAAAATTTTAACCATGGTATATGTACCTTGAAGGAAGGATACACTGCCATGAAATCATAGTCTGCCTGCGAAGTAGGCCTTCTATGAAGAAGAGTTAAGAGTGGTCACCCAAAGACTTATACACAAATATTCACAGCAGCTGTATTTGCTGGAGCCAAAACTTGAGCAGGTCATGTGTCCTGCATACCATTCAATAATAAACATTGTTCAGCAATTAAAAAACATGAACTATTTGATACATGCCCAACCTTGAGGACTTCCCAATGAATTATTCTTCATGAAAAAGTCAATCCCAAAAGGTACTTACTATATGATTCTACTTATAGAATATTTTAAATAACAAAAAATATAGAAATTGAGAGATTTGGGGCTGTTAACAAAGAGGAGAAAGATGGCTGTGTTTTAAAACAGCAACAAAAAAGAAACCCATTGTTCGGGAAATATTCAGGATCTTGTCTGTGACAGCAGACACATGAACCTACACATGTAACACAACTAAGTACAAGTAAAACTAGGGAAGTATTAATAAGTAAGGTGAACTAACTAATATCAATTATTGGGTTATAGTTTACAAAATGTTATCATATGGGAAAAATGAGTACAGGGCACGGGACTCTCTGTATTGTTTCTATTACAACTCCATATAAATCTGTAATTATGTCAGCACAAATTTCAATTAAAAAGTAACTTTAAGCCTGGCATGGTGGTGCACATCTGTAATTTCAGCACTCAGGAGGCTGAGGTAGGAGGATTATCACAAGTCTGAGGCCAGCCTGGGCTACATAGTGAGTCCAAGACCAACCTGAACTTCACAGTGCGACTCTGTCTCAAAACACACACAAAAAAACTTTGCATTTGTAATGATTATTTTTGCCTCCCTTCACCAAATTGTGAATATAACACAAAAGTACTGGAAAATAAGAGCCATCTTCAGACAGAAAGATGCCTATCACAGGAGGAGAATAACATATTAAAGAGTCCCAAGACCTATGTGTGTGTGTGTGTGTAGTTTGTGTAAAATAAAGAGAATGAAGGATGGAAAGTTCTCAATGAGAGCAGAGATAACAACATTAAAAGACTCAGTAATTAACCTAAACAAATTGTCATCCATTTTCAGATTTGAGCTTTGAAAGCATTAGCACATAAGACTTACACTTGAAAGAAATTAAACATATAATTGTTCATCTCCTTTCTCTTCCAAAACTTCAAAATAATAAAAACAAAGGACTCCAAAAGGCACATATCCTTCAGAACTAACCAAGTTGGATAACAGACAGCAACCAATGGTATAGTTCACAGAATATTTGGAAAAACTGACTGATCACCAAAGCAATGAACAGAAGGAAGCTTTACCTTTAGGATCTTTCATACAGGTGCAGATCTGTTCTTCCTGAAAGGGTCATATCTTGTGTTTACCACAAGTCGTGAACCTGTACCTGGGTGGTAAGTGTGTATGCACAGTTATTGGCAAGAAATGCTTGGAAACTTGTATATAAAGAAATTGGTTGTATTGAATTCCATTTCCATCACACACAGCAAGGATGATTCTACACAGACAAAAGCCCATCTCCTTCAGAATACTCTTACTTTCTAACTTTTATCATAATTTCAATTGATTTTATTCCACTCATTGTCACTCCAGGATGATATTCAAAGAGCAAAATGGAGGTGTAAAAGGAGAGAAAGAAATGGTGGTGGTGGGGTGGGGAAGGGATTTGATTTAAAGCAACTTATAATAAAGAGAAGTAAATGATTTTAATTGAAATGAGTAAAATAAAGAGAAAATACACAAAATGCATATTATTCAAAGGATTTTTTGTGAAAATTTGAGAGGTGGTTGGTCAGGTTTCCTACTGCTGGAAGGAAGTACCTGACACTGACAAACAAAAGAAGAAGCAGTTTTAATTAATTTGGCTTACAGTCTCAGAGGTGTCAGTCCATGGTTAACTGGCTCCAAAGCAGAAACATCATGGAGGAATGTTGCTCGACTAGCAGCACCCAGGAAGCACAGACAGGAAAAGAGCACAGTGGGAGGGAGGCAGGGTTCAGGGACCAAAGAGAGTCTTCAAGGTCTCACTCACTAACCAGCCCAGAGATACAAAAATGTGCTTCACTCATTTCCCAGGTTTCTCTTAAACCAATCAAGTTAATAATCAAGAAAAACTGACATGGGGTAGGGATCAACTTAAAACTCTATTGGAAACATGCTCAAAGGGGAAGGAGAAGGGAAAGAGGGAGGGGTAGGGGAAAGGAAAGAAGGGAATGGAATTAATATGAGAAAAGGAAAAAATGGAAACAAAGTCTTTGTAAATAGGGAAAGATGGAGAGGTTGAAGGGAGGGCAGAAGAATGGGAAAAAAATAAGAACCAAGATATACTATGTAAAGGTACAAATCCCAAAGATGAATGGCATTATACCGTATACCTAAAATGTACCAATAAACATAATGAATGATAAAAAATACTCTATTGGAAACATTGATAGAAACAGCAAGAGAGAGAACATGAATTTTTGAAACACCACTTCGGTCATCTAAAATGCACAGAAACTACACATGCTGACTTTTTCTTCGGCTGAGCTGATTCCCACTGTAGCTAAATTACCACACTTGATTAGCATCCCTTTTACTTTCTATCTTTTTGGGTTAGATGATATACGATCATCAAAACTATGTTTCTAAAAATTCTTTAAATGTCATAAACATTCATATGACAATAAGATGAGTCCTCAACATATCTCAGTGAAATTATAATCTTTTATTGGCCAGAAACCAAATATTTATATGGACAATGTCAAATTATTAGCAAAAATGAATATAACATTTTAAATTTAAATTTTAATGATATTAATTTTTAAAATATATCTTGAAATATTGAATAAATCTGTTTTCCAGGATTTTCATAAAAAGGCCCAATAACAATGAAGATTTGAAAAACGTTTATTCAGTTTTCTCCTCTGTCTGTAACAACTCTGCTGAATGGGAAAAATGGGACTAATATTCAGATTTTAGAGATTTATTTTTAAAGCTCTCCACTCGTGCCTTTTATTGAGGTGTCAAGAGGTTTTTTTTGCCTAGCTGGCAGAATGAAGTCTCTCATAATTTATTGAAATTCACTTAATGCTCTGTCAATCATCAAAATTTACTGCAGTATTGTCCAGACAAGCCAGAATATAATAATAGGATACAATATGATATATTATAGAAAGAAAGAGCCTCAATTAGACGGAAAAAATAAATTGTTTTAGGGATATAAAACTAAAAATGTGTCTATGCTTTGTGACTTCTCAGCCCAAAGTAACCAGAAATTTTAAAAGAGAAGACAATAAATTCTTTAAACTATTCCATAATTTGGAGTCTGTTCTCATTTCCTTCAATAACTCAGTAATATTTGTTTCAAACTAATGAATTGATAAGTAGAAAGCATCGACTTCCTGGAGTGTAGGTTACTGTAACAATAATGTCATTCCATGGAGACCCATCACTATTAGCTAACCTTGCTAACCAGACTATTTCAAAAGTGATGTTGCGTTTTCAGAAGCATCTGAAAAATGTCAGTGCAGCCATAACAAGCATATTGTGGTGTCTAAAGCTTTTTTTTTGTCAGCTATAAATGGAAAAGGAAGACTCTGCCAGCTAGAAAAGTTAACTCATTTAAACAATAAGAAAAGTCACATTTTTGTAATTTGTTCAAAGGACACCTACAGGCAGTATCATGATACATTGTAGAGACTTTCCATTAGGGGTAACCTTATGTTACAAGAGATTTCCAGCCTAAAGAAAATTCAATTATCAGGATTATCCTCCCTTAAAACTTGTTCTTTGCCTTAAATATGATGAAATTAGTCTCATATTTCAAGTAATAAGAGGTGTAGAGGAAAATATATAGGAAAAGTTATTGATGTGTTAAAGAAAATTTTGAGTCATATGATAAATAATAATGACATTGTGAAAAGAACACTTTGGATATTATTCACTGAATGTAGAGTGATGTTTTTTATGTGTGTGTTTTTTGCCTAAAGACAAGTCCCTGAATCTGCATTTTGAGTGACATTTTTAGAAAGATAGTATATTAACAAACTCCCGATAAAATCCTTACATAGAACCTTGAGATAAATCATTTTGTATCATTACCAAATAAATGATTTGCTGAGTAAAAATACAGGTAATAATATTACAAAAAGAATAGGACTTTTATCATCTTACATCTGGACTCCAGATGTCATTCTTTAAAGTGGCAATTGAGTTTAGCTGTAGAGAAGAGTAAATGAATTTGCATACTTCAACATGTCCATCTGGGACCATGAAGTATTCAAAGCAGAAGCAAGAGTCACAAAAACGTGTTTCATAGAAAATGGCCTCTTCCTAGCAGATTTTCATCTCAACTTGTCTGTACATCCTCTAAAAATACACAGTGAAGTACTTCACTCAGAACACACCACTCCAGAATGTGTATTTCCCTGACAAACACAGTCTTATGCTTGGTCTTCCACTCCCACCTCACCTGTAAGGGTGTAATCTGGCTCTTTGATCATCTCTACACCTCAGCAATTTTACCACCCTCAGAATATAGCAGCTGCCTTCTTCAACTTGACTGCATTTCTCTGCTTCCAAGTTCAGAACTGAGTGTGGCCCTCATAATACCTTAAATGAAGATTATATTGGTGAAGGTGCTAAGAAACCTTTGTATTTTGAGAGTGAAGCTTTGAATAGCTTGATCAACATATGGAGAGGCAGACACTGGTGTGCACATCACCTCATCTCCACTGCTCAGATGCTATTTTCTGCTATTGCAATTACAGGACTCTGGGAGCTGTGAGTAATACCTATTGGCACCATAAAGTGCAGTTATTTGCAGATATTGTTGCAAGTTTTGGAATCATTTCTTGCCTGAATAGTAACTATATCTAAATTTATTTGATGAATGCAAAATCTTATTTCCACATATTCCTGGATTCGAGACTTGGTGTAGAAAGGAAACTTATTTAAAGTTGTAATATGAAAGCTATGATAACATTCATTGTTTTTCCATCCTATGAAGCTTTCCAATGGGATGGTTCAATAAAGGAAATTCAGGGAAAGAAAGAAAATTACACAACAGAAGCAGAGAAGCAGGAAAAAATGTTGAAAATGCAATAAATTCCTTAAGTCACCTTAATTCATTGTAGTGCAAACAGTAAGGTTCTTGTTTCCCCTAACATCTGCCTGAAACCTGCTGCTTCTGCTACTTCTTTATTTCACATTATATCCTGGCAGATATTATAGTTTTGTGATGATTTTTAGGTCCTGTTTTAGGGTTATCCAGAGGACTACAACCAATAAAATTCACACATAATTATAAAAGGAGATTTATTCTATTGGCTACCGCAATCAGAGGCTGGACTGTCCCACAATGGCCCTCTGCAAAGTGGAGAGCTGTCGTTGCCCCAGGCCAAGAAGATGGAAGCCTTGGAAAAAGGAAAAATGTCACAGCCCCAGTCTGAGGCTGAAGACTTGGAAGAGCTCTCTCTGCAGGGACACTGGTGTGAGAACACATTGGAAGATGGAATACTCTGGGCTCTGCTGTCTATGGGCATTGGCAGCAGCCAAACAATGCTGGAGAAGTGAGCTTCCTGTTTTCACTTTGTGTTCTGTTCAACCCTAGACTCTTGAACAGGGCTTCCCACATTCAGTGTCATTCTCCCCCTTCAATTTGCTGGCCCAAATGCTAATCTTTTCTGGAAAAAGCCTCACAGACACACCCAGAAAGGTGTTTAACCATTTTTGAAGAAGTTTCTCAGTTCTGTCAACAGAAAAGATTAACCATCAGAGCTCTTAAGATTAGCCCAATTTAAATTTTTAACCTCAAACTTTGTTACAATCATCTCTTTTCTGCCATTCTCTCAGTACAGCTGGAGTTGGAATCCTGAGCTCTTGGTGCAGAAAAGAACGAATTCATTTAATTTGGAGTAATGGGAAGTGGAAGAAGGTAGTTTCAGAAAAGCAACTAGCATCCTAAATCCCACATGCAAAAAATGAATCTACAGTAGGGGAATTTGAGGCATTCAAAAACACTCAATGTGCATGTGGGTCCTATATTTCCCCTCTCATTTGCCTTCTTTGTAACAATATGAATTTAAGAACACTTGTTTTTTAATTCTGCATTTTTAAACACAATGTTTTTGAAGCTACAGGTCAGTTTTGCAGTATTTCTCAACTTTTTAATTCAGTTTCCCACTAGGGAAACATTTCAAACATTTTTTTCCCATAATACTCCATCTGCATGAAATTTTAATGCTGGAATATACCTACTCATATGCGATGACCATTTGGAGGACCAGAAACCATTACACTAAGTTTTCTTTGCCCCCCTGTACCCATTTTTGCCCCCTGAACAACAATATCACCCTTATTGAAAATGCACAATTTAGAATATTTTTATTAGAATACTTTTTACATGAGTCTGAAAAAGAATAGAAAATATTAGGGTGTATCACAGTAGTACGTTTTGAAAATGTATTTCCAAAATTATATAATTCTGTATGTCTGTGTGTTTATATAAGTCACAATATAAAGTACATTTCTTACTTTGGGCTTCTGTCAGATGTTGAAAGTCACTGCTCCAGCAAATAACTGCTGAAATAAGAACATAAAATACATACCACACACACGCAGGCACACACATACAAACACAGCTGAAGTAATAAGTAGGAAAAGCTATTTTCCTAACAATTTTCAAAGCAGTGTTCTGGGTTGTTACTATAGGATAATGTTGCATAGCTATGCAGAACAGGAGTTAATTCCTGTCCTCTATTGCTTCAATTCCAGCTTGTTCCCCTGTAAGCCTAGTCAAGTTCTTAGAAGCAACACCTTTCCTGTCATGAATTTGTCACAGTTAACTCAAATCCTTAGTCAAGTGCCTTTGACCTCCTTAATAAATTTTTTAGTAAAAAAAGGGGTGATTTATTGTGCTTTTTATTTTTGTAGTGTTTTGCACATTAATCACTGACATAAATATTAAGTAATATTTTTATCATATTTATTTTGTCAAAATCTAGACTGCTACCTACTTGGTTATTATAGTTCTATAATGATTGAGCTGGAGCATTCTCTTAGAAAACCTGAAAAAGTGGGTGCAAACTCTATAACTTCTTTCCTGCCCTCTTAATAAGAGAGAATGAGCAGAAAATAATCCAGGCAGCAGCATCAGCTTCATGTCCTATGGCAGAAACAAAAAACCAGAGACACTTCACATGAAAAAGGGCTGCCATTTTTGTTGTTGATTTGTTGGTTGGTTATATTTGTTTGTGTATTTTGTTTGGGACAGGGATAATGGTGCAAAGAGATTATAAGGTAGATAAGAAGCAGTTCCCAATGATTCAGAAGGATTTCAAAAAACAAATGTTATAAAGGCAGCCAGTAATAAGAGCAGACAAGTAGACTGGATGGGTTGGGGCAACTGGTGGAATTTGAGCAATTTGGCAAGCTGCAGCCATGTGATCTTCCTAAAGGGAATGCTGAGACCTCTAGAAAATGACGGAGTTTTGCCAAATTTTTAAATAGCAACCAGACACTTAGATTTTTACTTGGAATAAGTGCACCATTGATAGACATTTTTGTAAACATAGAGTAGATCCCAGTGGAATGAGCTAAACATGACCTTAAATTTGTTACTTGGCAACTTCTAGAATAATGGAAACATTGTCTTTCTTTTTTCTTTTTTTTTTTTTTGGTACCGGGGATTGAACTTGGGAACTTGCGCTTTAGAGGCAGGCACCAGCACCACTGAGCTAAATCCCTGACCCAGGGAAGTAATGTCTTTAAAAAGAAAATAACCAAGAAATCATTTACACTTACTTCATAAACTATAAAATTACTAAATATACTATTTATTATATTGTATTGCAAGATTTTAATATAATTTTACAGTAGCATAAAAATAATCCAAAGCTATGGTTGGAGAACTAAGCTTAATGGGCTGGCTGCATGTTTTTGTAAATAAAGGTTTATAGGAACACAGCCTTGTCTATTCATGTACATATTGTCCATGGCAGTTTTTACATTACAATATCAGAATTGAATAGTTGTAATGAAGACTATGCAGCTTTCAAAACCTAAAATATTTAATACTTGGCCCTTTACAGAAAATGTTAGAAAAATCCCTAGATAACTAAAAATTTAAAAGTATTTTTATTAAAGGCTATATATATTTATTAATGTATAAAGTAAATGTGAAATATTAAGATTATTTTCAGACTTTTTAATCCAAAATATTGAAAATTATGATCAAAATTAAAAGTAAACAAATTCTTATGAATAATGTCAAAAATTAAAGAAACGTTTAATTAAAAGTGAATCATTCATTTTAAATGTTAATCTTACTGCGTATTTTTATTAAAATGAAATTGTTTGCATTTCTAGTTTTAAATGTCTGTTTGCCAGTGACTTTCATCATGTTAAATTTTGACTTTTGTATGCATATAAGTGTAAAAAAATGTGAATTTTTTAGTATCACAACTGTGTCTTCTATCACTTTGTGCAACCGTTAGGATTACTCCTATTCATGCTTAACACCAGAACTACAATTAGGTCACAGAAAGATTAAAAAGTAAAAAATATTCTCTATATTACTGCTGTGCAGTAATATTTTGGTTCGGGAACACCTCTGTTTGCAAACAATTCAGTTCTCAAATAGAAGCGTTTGACAAATCTTTGCTTCCGTTGGCACACTCCACATCCATGACAAAAAGGACCACTGCCATCTTCCCCACACAAACACAAATACAGCCATCTTCCCCCAGAGCACAAAACGAATTAAATTCGTAAACCAAGGTACCACTGTACTAGGAAAGGACTCTTCATTATGCAAATTACTCCTTCATAGCTGAGGAAAAAACTAGTGTTATTCTTTCCTCTTACCTATGCTTCTACCACTCCAATTCCTTCCTGATTTTAAAGTAGTACCTATCTCTCACATGTACACAAGCAAAACTACCAAGCTCCAAAAGGCTCAGACACAGGGCTATTGATTTCAGGACCACAGCAAAAATATAAAAATATATTTTCTGTGGACCTAACATTGGTAGTCATAGAGGAAGTACCTTACTGGTGATCACTGCTGAATTTGAAGTGACAGAAGTAGCAAGTATTATTTTTAATGACTATTTTTGTTACTTCTGTGTTTCTGGTAAATGGGACCTTTTTAAAGCACAGGTTCTGGAACAGGGCTCCTTTATACCTGGGTCTAAATGAAAGTACCTCTGCTGTTGGCAATCTGGTTCTCATTAGAGGATAAGGAAATCTGTGAGAGTGATAGATTTACTCAGATTTGTCTTCCAGGGTAAAGCAGTTGTATCTTCCTGCTATAGGCAAGTCCAGAAATCATGTTCAAATGGGGAAGTGGATAGTGCAGTAAAGAAACTATTTACAAAGGTATGAGCAAGATTCAGGGAAACCAACAAGAGCTGTGTAGAGAACCCTAGGGCCAGCATCATTGGAAAATAGTGGGAGACCATAGAAACTAGAACACATCAGCAGTTCTCAATTTAAAATGCAAGGAGAGGGAACAGTTTCCCAGTTATGAACAGAGCAGTAGTTGCCCTCTGTCCAGGATGGAGGGAGTTTGAGAACAAATTCTCCGCTATCACTCTTACCCCACTTCCAGGCTTTTCCCAATGCCTTTTATTAGGCAATTAAACAAACCCAGAGGGCAAAGGGCCCTTGATGTATTCCCAGCACACAAGGTGGAGAGAGGACCTGGGAGGGGGGCTGGACAGCTGATAGTGAATATCCAACACTAATTCCCTAGTTGTGCCCACAAGGATGAAGCAGCTAAAGCACTCACAGCCTGGATACCATCCCACCTTTAATCATTTGTTTTCCCCATTTTAATAGTCTGTTTCCCAGATTTTAAATGGATGTTTTTAGCCTTTATTTAAGGAACCCGCAATCCTGGCACAGTAATTATCATGCAGTCATTAATACCAATGATGATTATTTTTGAGATGTTATTTTATATTCTAAGTACATTCTTAATGGCTCTGCCTGCGACTTAAAGCTGCCATATCTGGATGGATGAGCTATTCAGCATCCCTTTTCACAATGAAATGAAGCTGATATACATGTATGGTTGATTGCCAGAAGTCACATCTCATTGTTGGATCAAATCATATGTACATATGTGCCTCTTTGCAGACTCTGCCCACTCTTTAACAGCTGCTTACTGCCCTGCCTGACTGCAATCATGCCCTGAATCTCTCTGGTGCAGTGGAGCACAGCAGAGCTGCGGCGAGGAGAGATGCTCACTGGAGATACAGGACTGTCATCAAATTCTGCTGCTTCAGTAACATACTCTCCAATTTGGAGCTGCCAAAGCAGATCACACAGGCAAACACAGGGCAGCAAAAGGAAACAGTCTATACATCCTCAAAAAGTCAGTGGGAAGAGAAAATAAATCAACGCTTGCCTGCTCCCAAAACAGTTGAAAATACTAATGGCACCCTGGATTCCCTACACCTCCCACCTCCGACATCACGGGAATTCTGGTAAAAACAGTAATAGGTATTTCAAAGTATCCTATTTAGAAGTAGAATTAACTTGTCTCAAAGGATGGCATTCAGGGCACTCTAAAAGCCAGCCTTGGCCCCATTGGCCCAAACTCCTTAGTGTGCCCTGCCTCCCTCTTCCAGTCCTGGCCTCAGTCTCCTCCCATCTCAAAGCTAGAAAGGCATATCTGTACTCCAAGACTATTCATGATCATTTGTGGCATTACCAACTTTAAGAATTTTTATGGAATCTTGGAAAATAAAATCTGTATTGCAAATCTACATAGTTTCATTTAAACCAGTATCTTTGTCAGTAGTCAATTTTCTGTCTACTAGATCCTATTGGGCTGTGTGTGTGTGTGTGTGTGTGTGTGTGTGTGTCTGTGTGTGTGTGTGTGTGTATCTTCTCTACCTTTGAAATACATTCATTTAAAGTTGCCTGTGAGATTCTATTCCTAGGCCTGTCCTCAGGCCACTAGAGCTGGTATCGCTGGGATCTGACAGCCCTTGGGTATGGAAACATGAATCCTACCTCTCTGACCTCAGGGTGGGTGACTTCCCCTTAAATATGGCACTGAGACTACAGTGACACTGGCAATTGTACCTTTGCTGATGTCTTAGTCAATTTGAGCTATTATAACAAAATCTCATAAATCAAGTAGTTTACAGACAGAAAAATCATTTTTAATAATTCTGGAGGCTAAGAAGTCTAAATTCAAGGCACTGGCAGGTTGGTGTCTGTTGAGGGTCCACTTCTGATTCACGTACAGTACTGAATCCCCAAGTGCTCTAATGGTGGACCTGAAAAGGGAGTCCACTGGGCTTCTTTTGCAAGGGCATGAATGTCATTCACGAGGGGAGAATCTTCATCATCTAATCACCTCCCAAAGATCCCATCCAAAAACCATCACATTGGGGATTAGTGTGCACTAAAAGTTTTGGGGGTACATAAATATTCATACATAGCATCCAGTCTGTCCTGTTTCAGCCTCACCATAGCCATGTCTCCAGGGAGGACATCTTCAATGTGTCCCTGTGGAATCCTCATCTCAAGATCTGTTTCTGAGGATCCCAACCTATGACACCATCTTCTACAGTGGTAAGCAACATCGCTAACGAGAACCTCCATTCATTCTTTCTATACTATTTTGTCTTACTGTTGTTGAACACCTACATAGGATTCAGCATGAGATGAAATGACAAATTTGCAGTAACAACACAAAATCGCATCTCTTTGGAGATAGGTCATGGGTATTATCTGCTTTATAATGTGGTTAGGAGAAGATAAAGTAGGGTAGGAACTGAACATTTAGTTCAAGCTGAAAACAAGCTCCCTGTTCCAGGCTGACATTGATGTGTTTTCACTATGGGGGCTTCTCAATGCTGCTCAGGCGGCTCTCTATCAGTGGTTAGCTGAGAGGACTACAGACAAAGGAAAGAAAATAACATTAATGCTCCGACCTCCTGCCTTGTCTGAAATTACTAGTAGTGAAGGCTGAGCTGGTAAGAGCTTTTAAAAGCATCTGTTCACCAAATCTTTTGAAAAGTTCTGTAGACTTCCAGCTCCGATCAACAAATGATCGCTCATTTGCACCCACTCCTAACATAAAATCCCTTGTGTGACTGCAGAAGCTTCTTCTCTTTGTACCCAGGCAGAGAGAAAGATTTTGTCAGCTCTGTCCTGAACGTGCTTTGTTTAACATCTTAATCTTCACAAATCTCACTTTTGATTGATTTCTGATTTCTCTTTTATTAAATAAAGGCTTGCGTATGGTGATATGCTTCCAGAAGGGAGCTCGCCACTTCCATCCAAATGTAATATGGCCTTTAATTACAGGAAGCTCTGTCAGTGCATAATAGACACAAGGAGCTCTAGGGAATTCCAAACTGCTTCTTATTCCTTGTCAGAGAGATAAGATAAATGAAGCATTCCCAGCTTGTGGCTTCCTCTTTAAAACTTTTCAGAGACCGAAGGGCAGTTTAAAAAATTAACTCTCAGACTCTGTCTTCATGATAGAAACTGCCTGGCTTCAGATATTTTACCATATTTGTCCTAGGTAATGAGGGCCTGTGGAAAGAATCCCAGAATTTGAGTCAGAAGATTAAGATTCAAGTTCTAGTTTTGTCATTTAATTGCTACGAAGGAAAAAAAACACAAAACTCAATTTTCTTACCTGTAAATGAACATAAAAAGAACCAGTTCTCCTTTAAAAAGGCATTTTGAGGAGAAAATAAAATGTGAAAAGAAAATTTATACTATAATAACTACAGAAATAGATGGTAGCAACAGAGCTGTTAATTTCAAAGGAATCAGAGACTAAATCCCTCCTTGCAGAGTTCAAGGCAGTTCCAATGTAACTTTACACTCATAAATTTTACCCCAGTATTTCAAACCTTTATACTTTTGTTTTGCCTGTTTCTTTTGATTTTCCTATTCTTGGCAGATAAGGAAAAATCACTTTCATGTTCACATAATAAGAAGCAATATAAAACAATGTGAGCACTTAAAGTAGATCCCGATCCCGTATCTCACTTAGTTGGCCCCAGTGCTCAGCATCCCAGGTAAATCTGACAGAGTATTCAGGAATTAAACTTTAAAGAAATACACTTCAGTTCACCCATTTTTTGAAACATCACAGCTATCTAAATCTTTTCTAATACATATATTTGCTTTTTCATCTATAAAGTATCAATAGTGTTCAAGTATCAGTTTTGTGGTGAGGGTTAAGTGTAAGCATATACATATCCAGAACTATTTTCAATACGATCATTACTTTGTCAGTAAGGAGCGCCTCATGGGGGATAATAAGAAAACATGTTTTTTAACCAAACACTCCTTTTCCTAAAAATCAGTAGCCCTCTCTTTAACTGTTCTTTCTTCTGGGACACCTATGCCTATATTTAATAAGTCATAAAATCCTTTTTGGTAACTGTCCTAGTTTTCTCTTTATTTTCTTTTCACTACCCTGGCCAGGCCTTCATAGTTTCTATTTTCTTTTCACATCTTTTCTTTCCTCTTCCCCAAGTTATCCTAATCTTTGCCAACTGTGTTCTTCATAAAGCATAGAATTGAACCCATCACTCTCCTTATAAACCTTTTATTAATTTGCATTTCCTGCATGATTAATTTCAAATCCCTTTAAATGGCTTGCTAACCCTCTGAATTCTGTGTCCCACATGATTTCATCCTTATAAGAGCTTGACTTGTCCAGCAAACTGGAATCACTTGCCATTTCCAATATCACACTTTTTCCTACTTTCATACACATATTCCTGTCATCTTTTCTCCCAGAATCCCTCCTTCCCCCTTCCCTGCCATTTAAGATCCTCCTGACTGCTTATGCAGAACATAAATGTGAGCTCCCCTCTGGATAGGGCACAATCCATCTGAGAGAGGATTGACCTCCTACTTCTTTGCTTATACACAAAACTTTGCTTAAATCTCTATGATGTCATTGCTAATATTTTTTGTATTACACATATATAGTATGAGTATATATAAATACATGTGGGCATGCATATCTATGTGTATATACATGTATATTTTAGCTATGTGTGTGTATCTCTATACATCAACCTATGTCTCTGAAGACAGCTTCCACAAATTAAATTATCTATTTTATCTCTTGTTACTACAAAATCTTGACTAGAGCAGACCATCAGTAAAGATATAGAAAGATGCCTGTAACATAGTTTAGTTACAAATAGAAGAAATGGAAAACTTATTTTCTATGTGCTCAGAAAGCTTTGCCTAAATTGGACCTCCCTAAAAAGGACATCATATTTCCATGGTCCTTTCATCTCCTAATCAAAACTTAATTTTTTTAGTGTCACTTTGTTACACTGGCAACCAGATAATGGGATAAATGGATTTATGTTTTGGTAGTGAGTATTAATTATCTGAGTAAAAATTAAGACATCAAGATAAAATGACCCCTAAAAAGGGGAACTAGAGGGGAAGAGAGGAGGAAATAGAAGAGATATTTGGAAAAGTAGGCTTTAAAGTTCCCTTATATGAGATGTTATTCAGCTAGTTACTCTGCTACTACTTAAAATATCCTGCTCTTGTGTACAGTGCAAGAAGAATGAGTCTGCAGAAGAAGAACTGAGCGATGGGAGATGTTAGTTTTCAGTGCCTGACTGACAGGCAGTATCTTCTAACTAAGAGTCAGAATATTTTTTACAAAAGCCGGTAATAGTCTATCCATCTGGACTGGGACTCCAGGGTGATGTAAAATTTGAATACAAAGATGAACTTTGACCTCAAGCTACCAAGGTATCACTTTTCTTTAGCACAACAGCCCACACCTAAATTGAGTCTATTTGCTAATAAGCTCTAACTCTTCAGTCCTGAATTTGCTATTACAAGTGAGTTATCTTCCACCTGAAAGGTTGCCCTTGCTGACCCTACTCTTGAATGAAGGTCAGTGGCATTATTTAAGAACATAAAATTCAAGCACCAAAGACTGGCCCTTGATGGTGGTACTTCCGACTCCTCACAGAGTTGAATGGGAGTTGTTAAAACAGGTTCAAAGGCAGATTTTTGGATTGCACTTTCAGGAATCCTTGATGTTTCTGGGCCTTTCTTCTAACCAGGGCTAACACTGCATTTAGATTTTCACATATACCCGCTGAGAAGGGACATTTTCCTCAAATGCACCTGGGACCAGTGTGAGACTTTTGAAATGCTGCTGAGCCAAGTCTCCAATTGATAGGTTTATTGAGACCATGTTATGTAGTAAGCTGCCACAGTCTGGCACTTTAAAACTCAATGATGTGTAAAGAATGCAAAGGCTGAGTGTCCTTTATATAAACCATTAGCAATCCCTGCTTGGAGGGCTCCTCAAGCTTGCTTCAAGTAGATGAAAGAAAACCCACTATAAATAGACTGCACAGAACACTTCAACAGGGGGTGCTTTCACTTGGGGAAATGTATGCACTGTGACTGTGCAGCAATGAAAATACCAATGGCAATGAGGCCACAGTAATAGTCAATATTACAGTGAGTCCCCACCTGTGCACAAAGATGCCTTCTAAGTACCTCCATCACCTGGACTCAATATCACCAAAACTTCTATTTCTTTCATCAGTAGAATGGATACGAATAATTGTCTTAGCTCAGGCTTCCATGGCAGAATATCATAGACTGGGTGGTTTATAAACAACAGAAATTTATTTCTCAGTCCTGAAGCCTAGGAAGTCCAAGATCAAGGCACCAGTAGATTTGAAGTCTGGATAGGACTATTTCCTGGTGCATACATGGCTGTCTTCTTTCTGTGTCCTCACATTAAACAAGAGGCTGTCTGTCTGACTGTCATCTGGCTGTCTGTCACCTCTTTTCTACTCTCACTCATGAGGGCTTGACTGTTGTGATTGAGTCACCTCCCAAGGACTCACCTCTGATGATAACACATTGAGGTTTAGGTTTCAGTATATGTATTTTGCAGAGATGTAAACATTCAGTCTATAGCAATAATACATTCCAGTTTTTCTCCAGAGAACATACATATGGCAATCATTTCTAAAAATTGTAAAAGTGGAGGATTGTGTTTACCTTAAGGGAACATTAATAATAACTTCTTTTCTAAGACAGCTTGTCACTGTGTCGCTATAACTGGCAGAAATAATAAGTGAACGAGGTGAACCAGCAACAACTATGACACCATGAGGCTGGGAGGAGGAAGAAAAGCACGAACCAGGAATTGGACAGGACTTTTGTTCACTTGATTTGTTATAACTTTTACAATTTATAAAACATTTTTCTTTTCTAGACTATAATGTTACCTTAAATGAAATGGGCCTAGCATTTCACAATTCCTAGAGATGTCTTGATAGCATTAGGACAGAATTTTGGTCTAGGTGGTTGAAAAACTGAACTTTGTGGTCTCTACAGAAGACAACTGCAGTAAATAGTTTTTCAACTCTTCTCTTGGCATGAGACCCCCTTTAGAAAATTACCTGAAAATTCTCACAAGCAGAAGAATTGTAAGTAAGTCACTTGAATAGTATCTTGGCTTTAGTCTACAGAAAATACAGAGTTTTACTGAAGGACACACACACACATATCCGATTCAGGCCAGAAAACTCAAATAAAAACAATTATCCACTCACAGTGACATACATTTTTCTTCTAGGTAGCCACTTTTGCAAGAGCTGTATTATTTTATTAATAACTAATGACACTGAGTAAATGACTTTCTTTCCTGAAATGAATGTGTTACATCATCGTACAAGTCCCCTCAATGTAACTCAACCATAAAAGGAAAACTGGAATCCACCTCTTCTCCCCATAGGACACAGGAATTTATAAACCCTTGGAGAATGTGTTCTGGGTAGTTCACCACTATTTTCAAACCAGAAGATGTGATACATCACGTGAGAAGGAGAAGGAGAATGAGAGCCTCCAGCCAGATGTGTTCCGGACAGGGTTTCCTCTATCCTATCAGCTCCATGCTGGGAGAGCTTGGTTGTCATAATTCTGTGCATCCTGTCCTGATACATCTGATTTCCTTCTTTAGAAAAATCAAACCAAACTGGACTGTTCCCAGCTTTCAAAATAGCACAATACAAAGCCTTTGATGTCCTTTATTATTGCTTTGGCTAGTTTGAATAATGTAATTTTTGAACATGGTTAATAACTCTTCTAAGACTAAGTACTTCTAGAAGCTCCTGGAAAGAATAAAAATACAAAGCACAAAAACTAAAGTAAAATGCCAGTGCAGTGATTTAAAATACATTAAATAAAACATAGGTGGCACTGTCATTTTGTTATGAATTCTTTTATATGAATACTATGTTGAAGAAACACAAAAGAGATGAATAATTATTTAATAAGAAAAATAAATATGATGTATTAAAATATGTAAATATTTGACATAAAATGAAAATATTTAGTAATATTACACATATTTGCTGATACCATGCATATTTAAATAGATTTATTTAATATGTGACCAGATTAAATATAGTTCATGTCCAGGTTAATTGCATTCTTCGAATTTTTATAAGCAGGCTGGAAATTTCTTAATTTTTTACAGTAGAAGTCTCCAGAGTTGTTAGGGTATTGTACTGCCACAATAGGCATAACACTGTCTGTTCCTGACTGTTAAATAGGTTCATTATAGTGTGATTTTGGAAATTCACAATTTGTGTTTCTGGTTACAAAAAACGAACAGTGTGAAGAAAAACAATTCAGTCACAGTGGTGAATACATGGAATCTCAGCTACTCTGGAAGCTGAGGCAGGAGCAACTTAGTTAGACCCTGTCTCAAAATAAAATGAAATGGGCTGGGGAAGTATTTTGCTCCCTGGGTTCAGTCCCCAGTATTCCACCCCATAAGAAAAGAAAAGAAAAATATATCATAGTAGTTATTTTGAAATAAAGTTTATTAAATTTATGTACGATAAATCTAATTAATGCAAAGTCTAACTAAAGAATTTGATTAATACAGAGCCAGTCAGTGCTTTTATGCTACAAAGTGTTTCAAATAATACCTTCCCTAAAAATTTTATAGATGTATAATAAATTTCATTTTAATGGATTTTGTTAATCAATAACTAAATAAACAAGAGCCTCTTCCTTCCTTCTTACTAGAAGGTGTTGATGGAAAAAAAAATGAACTCTTCTATCTACATGTTCTGCTCTTCCAATTTTTTTATTAATTCTTATTATTCCTTCAAATATCCACTCACAATCTCACAAAAGAAGACTCTCTTAAAAGCCTTATTTCAAAAGTTCCTGGATGCCTCTCTTTCTCTATTCCTTATCCAATCTAACAGCCACCTCTGTTGCTGAGTCCTGAAATTGTACCCTGAACACAACTACTCATTACCACCAATATCTGAGAGTCCCCATTTGTGCGTAGATGTGGACTAGATGGCCCTTTGCTTTATGTGGCTCCATAAAGTCAGAGAGATCTTTCCAAGACACATCAGACTGTGTCACTTATCAAGCCTGCCATCACTGCTCATCTCAGTAGACTAAAAGCCAGTGCCTTTGAAACGGGCCACAGGATCCTACTTTTCGTGCCTGTTACCTCGACTCAGGATTGCTCTGATTGATCTTAAATGTTCCCATCCCTCACCACACATCAGACTGATACACTCTTCTCTAGAATGTATCTATTTCCTTATTACTTCTCCTAAAAGTAGAAAAATTTGCCTACTTCATTCAATAAAAACAAATTTTGGGGCCAGGGATTTAACTCAGTGGTTCCGGTGCCTGCCTCGCAAGCACAAGGTCCCAAGTTTGATCCCTGGTACCAAAAAAAAATAAAAATAAAAATAAAAATAAAAATAGAAACAAAATTTGCTCTATTTTGTTGACTGCTCCATGCCTCAAATGGGAAGAGGCACACAGAAGGTATTCAATAAACACTATTTGAGTAAATCAGTCATCATCCTTGTTTCTTGAGGCACTTGGCCAGGCATCCTGCTGCCTTCATAGTCCATGTGATTATTTGTTTAATGTTTGTATTCCTTGCACTATGACTGACGTCATAGGCCACGGAGTTCAGGGTACATTTATTGTTATGTCTAGCTTGCATCCTCAACGCCCAGGGCAAGTCAAAGCCATAACATATATAATGAATAAATGAACAGAAAAGAGTAGGCTATCTGCTTTTTTCAAATTTTCTAATGTGATATTATTTCAAAATAATATATTTCTATAATCAATAATGTACTTGCAATCTGATCTCTTTATAATACCTCCAGGAAATAATCCAAATTTTAAGTTCTCTCTCTTCCATATGTACCTTATTTAAAAGATAAGTATTTCTTCACAATAGATAAAAATCAATTCATTTATTTCTTACATAAGAGCAAAGTATAATTTCTTGTAATTTTGCAATCATATTAATCTGCTATGCCATACAGGCATCATATATGCAACACCTTCTTTTGTAGATTCAGATGACCAGCAAAAATGAAATGAGAGTAGTAGAATCAGTAAAAGAAGCAGGGACCATCTAGAAATTGGGAAAGTCAATGAAATCTGGCCTTGCCTAAATCTGTTCCCTTAGCAGCAGGTTTCTTACTCCAAACAATCAATTAAAAGAGAGTGTGTATTTTTTTCCTAACCCAAGGCAGATTCACTCAAGAGTATCTGATCAGGTCTGTGGTTGCCTGGATGAGGACTTTTTAACATGCATGGTCTTCTGCTATAGTACTACCATCCTTTCACTAATGATGTTTGGTTTAAGGGGACTCAAGGTGTCTCTTACGAAACTCCAGAAAGCAGCCTGCAGGTGCAAGAACAAGTGCAGTGATAACATAGAAGCAGGACATATTTTCAGATCTCTTCTACAGGAGCCCTGGGCTACATGTCTGCACGTGGTTATGGCCAATGCAGACAGCTGGTTTAGGCATATTCTTCTTGGCTTGCACTGGATAGGGCAAATGGGGAATTCTGTATTGTCTCCTTATACTGTGTAATTAAAATAGAGATTTTATGTTTCAGATTTGCTTACACTTTCAACTTCTGAATGTTTTAAGAAAGTCCATATTCAGTAGACCATCCTATTTCTGTGGATCATCAATTTGTATAAAAATTTTAGGACTGTCACCAAAATTAACACTATAGGTACACTGAGGAAGCTGTATGGAGACCCCAATATTCTTACTGAATTTTATCTTACAGGAATCAAGATTCTTAGTCTTAACCTTGATGCTTCCCTTAAAATGTGATTTTTTAATATGAAAGGTACAGCCATTTAACCTACATATGTCTCACTGAAATAATTGTGAAAACATATAAATTATCATTATAAAATCTATGGGCATAATGATAGGTTATTTTAATCACTAGTTGTTTCTTTGCTTCTTGAATCCTTCATTGGTTCTATGGTAACATTAATATCTTCTGAAATAACATTTGTACCCTAATAATTTATACCAGGTTACAAGATGATAGCTTTAAATAGATGCTTTTGTCAGACTTTCAACAAAAACATTTTGAATGAAAGAATAGTTGAATAAATTATTCAAAGAATTTAAGACATGTTTTTAGCCTTTATGCCTGAAACATGTAACTAAATATCTTTACCTTCCAATGCATACGTTCAGTCAACACATACTTTTGAAAATTTATTTTAAGCAACAAGGACACAGTAGTAAACAAGCAAATTTCATCCACTTATGTAAATCATATTAATAATGAGAAAGAAGTGCACACATACTCTTTTGTTTACTATAAAATAATAGGAATGGTAATAATAATAACACACAGCACTTTGCCACATTTACACTATGTTAAAGATTTTAAGAGTTATGTGCTCTTTCTATGTATTATCTATTTTATGCTTCATCACAACCCTTTAAAGTTGCTCCGAGTGACCAATCTTACCTATGTGAAAATGCAGGCAAAAATAATTTATGTAAATTGCCCATGATTTTATTCTCTGTTGGTTGTAGACTTCAAATTTTAAATCAAACAGCTAGTCTCAGAGTTCATAGTCTTAATCTCATGTTATTGTCTCTTTAAAGAAATGCCATGAGTGATAAAGTGGCATAAAGATAAGCAGAATAGAGGGTTAGGCAGTTGTGGGAGGAGTTGTGTAGGGAGTAGTTTTCATTATGGCGTTTTAAAAAAAAAAATGCTTTGATATTTCTTCTTTCAAAAAGGGGATCCTGATCCATCTCCTTTTGAATGGAGGTTGGGTTTTTTTATTCTAACAAATAAAGTTGTGCTGACTTGCATGATGAAGCTATCCATAGCACTAGCACTTCCTCTTTGTTCTCTCTTCAACCACTCATTCTAGGGAAAGCCAGCTGCCAGGCTGTAGACATCCAACCAGTCCTAGAGGGTTCCCTGAGAAGAGGAGACCTCCTCCAGACCAGCAGCATTTGCCTCCGAAGCCTGTGTTCGGGCCATCTTGGAAGTGCCTTCTCCAACACTAGACTGGGCTTCAGATGCTTACCTCCCTGGTCAGCAACTTGACTCCAATCTCCAACTGGCCAGAACCATCAAACTAAGCTGCTTTCAGTTTCTTGACCCACATAAATAGCATCATATAATAAGTGTTTATTGTTTTAAGGTACTTAGTTTAAGGGCACCCTTTACACAGAGCAGTAGAAAACAAATGTGGTAGTCAAGAAAAAGTTACTTGGTAAGGTGATGTTTGACCAGACACTTAAGGAACAGACAATGGGGGTGTTTTAGGGAAAAGAGATCCCTGAAGTGAGAAAAAAATTGTAAAAGAAAAAAAAGACAAAAAGAAGAACCAAGTTTGCTGTGCCCAAGGAACATTTTAACTGGCACAGAGACAGGAGAAGAATGGAGTGGTAGGGGCTAAGATGAGAAGCTAAGACTTCAATTATATGAAGCTTTACATGCTTCTACAGAAAAATTTCAATCTCTCAATATCTCTAATATGAATCTGTCAAATGGTTATAAGCAAGGAATGACTGATTTTCTGTGAAAAAATTACCATGGCTGTTGAGTGAAAATGGATGTTAGTAAGGCAAGGGTAGATTCTCTCAGAAAGAAAGCTGTTTTAATAATCCAGCTGAGACAGGGTGGTAGTGTGGATGAGGATAGTTGTGTGGGAAATGATAGAAGAGCAGATTGACAATTTGGAGGTGGAGATATCAGGCTAACACAGGGCTTAGATGAAGGTACACTACACAGATCTCTGGTAAATGAGCAATTTCAAGGTCCATAATCTCTGAGAGGAGAAAGTATTTTGGAGGGTCCAGAAAGTAGTAATCATATTTAAGATATGCTGGTGCCTTTTTTACCTTGGGCTTATCAGGAATAAAATTGGGTCATAAAGATAAATTGGAAGAAATGTGCATTTCATTTTCCTGTTCTATTCTTTCCAAGAATATAGTATTATATCTTTGGGTGAGATAAATGTCACTCTAAGTCATATTGTTATGAGATGTGAAATTAAAAGTCAAGAAAAAGATTGATAATAACAAAATAATCCTCAGGGTGTTTATCCTATATAAAAAGTTGTAGAATTTTTCTTATGCCTTCTTCAGTGTCAGGAACTGTGGCACTGGCAATAGGACAGCCTTTGGAAAGGGACAGACACTATTTGGTGGTATTGAAGTTGTCTGGCCCAGGGGCATGAGCCCTTCCATTGCTCAGGTAACTGCAGATGATCACTGGAGAAGACCATGGCCACAGCTCGACTCTATGGCTGCTCACAACTACTTCATATGCAGTTAATTTTAAACAATTAACAATAATAAGAAAATTCCATCTAGCTAGACCAAAATAAGTGATGTTGAAAGGTAGTTCAGGAAAGTATTGCCTGAGCAAACATTTTAGATATTTTTGGAGAGCCTCTAGGAGCTTTGAGCAAGAAACATACACAGTCACCTGCCACCTGCTCCTTTGTTTAAGGAAGAGTCTGTAAAGTTGTCAATTTTTTAAAATATTACATATGGTTCTCAGGAACTTCATGATCCATATTCTTTGCTGTTAACCTGTCTTCTCCTAATTATTTAGAGAAGAGTACACTAGATGGTCAAAACTGACCCTTGGATGAGGTAGAGGAAGACTCTTAAAACAAACAAAAAAAAAGTATTTGGTTAGAAATCCAAGATGTCAGATTGTGGCTATTCCTCACTTCTTAGCATCTACCAGCTCTTCTAAGACTCCTATGTTTGTCCTCTCTTTTAGGACTATTGATACACATTCTGTTTCACATCTTTTTCCCATTCCACTTAAAATTTGTCAGTCACATAATTTCTTTTGGTGCATAAAAGGTAACTGCAAGTAACATTTGTTTATTCTAGACAGAAGTTTTATGAGCCAGTATATAATTACCACATTCTCTCTTCTATTCCTGGGCTGTATAAACTCATGTGTCAAGATAAAGGATCTTCCTTCAGCCTGAGTTCCTAGAGGATTATAAGTCTTCTAAACCCCTCTCTGCTGCACAAGTAACATTAAAAAAATACAAACTTTTATTGGGTTTAGCCTCTGAGAAGATCATTTGTTATTGTAGCAAAACACAGCTATAAGCTGACTGATATATTCAGACTTCATTAACAAATGCAAAGATGTAAGGAAAACTGTACAACTGGAGAAAGCCAACAGCAGGTTGTAAAATATCCAAAAATGAACCTCTGGAGACCAAGGACTCCAAGGAATAAAGAAGCAAGTTGTCTATTTTCTAAAATCCCTGTCTGGCCACATACAAGTATTTATCTCAAGAAGAGCTGCCTGGTATTTTAGGTTGCCAGAGCCGTCTCAGGAGAATTCCTTGAGAAATGAATTGCCACATATCTGAGTGTAAGTTAATGGGATCAGCAGGGCTCAGGAACAGGTTACCAAATAGAAATATCTTGATTGTTCTGACATGAAGCAGTTTCTACCATTTTTAAAAGAGGCAGAGAGAACATCATATGCTCTTTCATTCATCATTGTTAGAGTGATACACACTTTATACTATTCACATTGCTGGGTTTTGTCATTATGAAATACATACAGCTCCATAAACTAACCCTCCTCTCTCAAAGATTTAATTAACTAAATCACATGCCATGGCCCTCTTTCTATCTGCTTGATTAGTGTCCAGTGAAAAATTGATTGTTGTCATACCTCATGGTGATTTATTTTTCTCCAGGGTCTACAGAGTGCTCTATTTCCTCGTTCTCACTGTCTTTGTTGTTGGGGATGGTAGTATGTATTTGTGGAAGCAGAAATAAAGAATTTAAAATGTTTATCCCCAGTGATTTCCCTCTTGTTAAGCATCAGAATACATCATCTTACCTGTTACTAGCAGGAGTGTATCAAAACATATTTTTATTTTTCCTTTATTCCAAAGACACAACATGTGATAAGTAAACATACCAACTGCAAGGGTCAATTGTTTGGCACAACCACCCATAAGCTGTATAACTTTGGGCATGTTTCCTCGGCCTTTCTGTGTTCATTCATTGCATCAGTCCAAGCTTACTGGAGAAAGAGATTGAATGCAAGACATGCAAGTATATTTGTATTTATAAGCTTGGCTCACAATGGTTGCAGCAGTCAGGTGTGTAAAAGTGCACAAGTTCTGTTGGTTCACCAGATACCCGAAGGATCCAGTGGAAAGCCTGGAGCTCAGTGCTGTTTCCTGTGACAGTCTTATGAGAAAGCTGAAGGGTCTGCACTGGGAGGCTGAAGAGTGTGTGAAGAAGCCAGGAGACATGGCCAAGACAAAGGTGGAGCTTGTTTGAAAAAAACAGAAGGGAGCCTTCCCTCTACTTTTCCCTGTTATTCCATTCAGGCAACAAGCCTATTGGTTGGTGCCATTCATGCCCAGGGTAGGTCTTAGGTAAGTTTCTTTAGGTAAGTTTCTTAGGTAAATCCTTTCAGCTATACCCATAACTATGCTGATCCAATTTAGTTGGGTGTTTTTACTCAAGTTAACACAATCAATTAACTGTCACTTCATCTACTATAAAATGAGTGTAATGATAGTTTCTGTTTTCTAAGGTTGTTGTGAAGACTATATGTGATTACAAATAAAGTACTTAGTATAGGTGCCTTGAACAGCATGGGGACTTAATAAATGTTAACTCATTTTTAAATTTAACTTAATGTTTCCATATGAGGAATCTGTAAATTATATGAACTGTACTTCTCCTTAAAATAAGGTAGAAAAGAGAAAGAGTAGTTTGGGAATATTAATATACGCAGTTCATGGCTTTTCAAAAAGAAATAAATATGCACCATTTGATGCTTGAGGAAAAAATACACATCCATACAGCCCAATTTACATTATTATAGCCCTCTAGTGCTAACAAGAATACCTACTTGTGATCAGAAACCAGATTTTTTCAACTTTACATTCCCAGTAACAGACTAAATACTGTACTACATACATGGAAAAATAACTGTAAGTTGAACAAGCAGATGACTAGATAACTAAATAACTTCCCATGTACTATTCATCTCTTAAATTTTCATTACAGCATTGGACCTGATTGCCTGCAACTGAATTTTAATTTCCCAATTTAGCTGCTTGTCTCCTTGAAAGCTTGACAAACATATACACTTCCCAGCCAACCCTGCATTTTACTTAGAATCCAGGAATGAATGTATTCCCTGAACTCCCCATAAGATTCTGATCACCTTTTATGTTCAGAACCATTCTCACACTGTGTCCTCCAAATCCAACTCAGTATAAATCTAGGTTTAGCTGAATCTTGCCTCAAAAATGTGTGTGCAGGTTTTAAAAACTAACCAACTCATCAGTTTTATAAAGCTGCCCCAGCTGGTTAACATCAGAATTGGAAATTTAAACTACCTTCCATCTTTACAACTTTGAATTACAACACGTTGTTAGACCAGTGAGGAGTTAACTACAGAAGTCTCTCAGGCAGGCTTATTTTTTTCTTCCCAAAAAACTTTTAACAGATAGAACTATGTGTTCCACTTAATGAGCTCTCTATAAATTATCATCTGGCTAAAAATAGTTATAAAAATTCAGCAGCTCTTCCATATAGCAAGCAGAGAGAACAGTTTGAGTAGCAAAATGGCTGTTTAGATGACTTTCATCAAGAGTTTATTCTTTCACTAAAGAACAAATTAGTCCATAGATTCAGACATTTACCAGGATTCAGTATCTGAAAGGTTGTAACTTACAAAGTTGACATTTTCTTTGACACAAAATGTTGCTATGAATCACAGCAATCTATGACCAAGTCCCTTTTTCCCCCAACTTTTAAATATTTTACCTTTCCAAGCTGAATTAACTACTTAGTTTTGGACAAAGTCAAAGGCAAACTGACTCTAACATACATATGTATAAGTAGCAATGGACTATGTCATTGTAACTGAGCTATTAGAAATTTTTAACACAACAGCTACCATCCAAAGGCAAACAGCAGCTATGTCAGAATTGAAAGAAAAGGCAAAAACAAATCTATATTATTTTCCATACTACATTTAGAAAAATACTCCCTTAAATCTGTGTAATTCAGAAATAGTGACCTTTTGATAGCATGTGATAGAACCACCAAGCCAGCCTAAAACATACCACCTGCTGCCTCCGTCATAGCAGCTCTTCTGGTTGTCTTCATGAGATCATTACAGCTTATAACTATTTATATTCTCATTCTTTTTCCCAACCTTCCGACCACAACTGAGCTTGTACTTCTTTTCTGAAGAAAAATTTCCTTTTTGCTTTGCCCTCAACATTAAAAATAGCTCTTGACACATGCGAGCTATTCAAGAAATAGTCATTGGAAGAACATATACAAGTTTTATGAATGCAAATATGATCCTGGCACTGTACTAGGCATAGTAAGATATTTTATTATCCCAATGCATTTGTCAAATAGGCACTACCTTTATTTTGAAGGCATGGAAATTACATTCAAAACAATCATAATTTTTCCAATATATCCTGTCCTCCAAAATGGTGTCCTTTCCATTATTTCCCCCCTCTCCAATAAGAAAATTTGACATATGGCCTTTGCCTCAACTCTCAGAGAAGCACTTTCAAAGCACTTTCCTCCTCTTCTTATGAATCCATAATCCATTGTGAATTTAGCAGGCAGCAGTATTGCAAGCCAACACCATACCATAAAATTTAAACAGAAACAGATACTAATATAGTTAGTTTCTGTTTTATTAAATTACAAAATGACGATAGAAAAGCCCAGTATAAAAAATAGGAATAAACTCCTTATGTATTATTAACCCAGTGAGCATAAGACCTAGACACCTGGCTGAGATTCTGTTCCCAGCCCACCCTTCCAGGGTCACCCTGAGTGCACTCTCTAACTCTCACCCTCCAAAAGAGTCCTGCAAAGTCCTTGTGCTATGCTCACCCCAGGGACCCTGGGCTTGGTTTCTAGTTTCCACCTGGAAAGTAAGAGTGGGAAATCATTAAATTAAAATTGAAGAAAGGGTGTTAAAGTTTCTCAGTCATTTCCAGCCGTTTTCTCTACCCCATTAACAGCAATTCTTGTACCGCTCACGTTGTATGTCCTCCTCTGCTTGTACATTCCTTTTCATATCTAATTTAGACTTTCTTGCTTTCCTTTGTGGCGTTCTTTCTTCGTCTCTGCTCCTCTTCCAACCACTAGATGTTCCAACAATCCCAAAACAATAATAACCCTTCCCTACACTCGTTTCACATTTACCATGTGCCGGGTGCTATGCTCAGTGCTCTACATGAATGCTTTCCTAGGCTAAGCAGTCTCCGAGGTAGATATTCTAGCAACCCTATTTTACACAGGGGAAAGGTGTATTAGTCAAAGCTTACTAGAGTCAGATATAGAAGAGTGCAAGATGTCTGGAGACCCCAAGGATCCAGTGGAGGGCTTGGAGCCCCCTGCAATGTCCTGTGCAGCACGGTATCGGGCGAAGGATCCGTGATGGGAAACGAAGGATCTGCCCGAAAAGGCCCAAGGGCTGGGGCCGGAAGCGGAAGTGTCTGTGCTAAAAGGCCAAACTATCATCCCAGAAAGCTGAGCGATCTGCACCAGAAGCCAGGAAATGACCTCCAAGATGAAGGTGAAAATTGAAGCTCCTCTCAGAAAACAGCCAAAGCTCTTTAAAAGAAAACCGCTGAAAAAAAGCAGTTGCAACAAAGCTCCTCCAAGGAAGATTAGCTGAAATCCTTCCCTCCTTCTCCTTTTTATACCGGTCAGACAATGATCCTCCTTAAAGTTAGTCTTCCACACCCAGAACTACACTGACTCGATTCAGCTGCGCGCTCCCACTCAAGTTGACAATGAGTCAGTTAACCACTACGGAAGTAGACCCAGAAGGTAAGTTTGCCAAGTGCGCTACCATTCGGTGACTTTGTACCTCAAAAAGTGGGCTCTTCCTTGGAGGGAATCTGATGGAAACTAATAAAAATGTTATTTCTCATCCCAGGTAATACTTTACTTTTGCTTGCTAGCTTGGTTACGTTTCTAAACAAGACACCAGTAGAAAGATAATAACTGGCCTTGCAAAATCCAGCCCTATCCTCCTGAGAAGCCTCAGTGATTCAGTGCACACAGATACCACAGACAGAGCTCTGGTCTTGGCCTCTTCCTGTGTAAAATGAAGATTTCTAATTTCATTTCCCCTCTATGAACCTGTATCCCTCAAGAAGTACTGGATGTTCCAGCCACAGAAAGCTACTGAGCCTTTCACAACATTTAAGATTCACAAAGCCCTGGCTCTTCATATTGCTCATCTATCCTGAAACATTTTTGAACTCCTACATCTATTTGAAGCTCACCTTTGAAAATTCAACTTCCATATTACCAGTATCATATTTTCTTCCAGACATGTCTCAAATCTCTACATGCAAACTAACTTCTTCCTCCTGAGTCATCTAAATTGCTATTGTTTCATTTTTATTGGGCAACATTGTATTTGTTAATTGGTATGGCAGTATCTTCATAGAGGTTATAAACATTTTGGAAATAAAGACAATGCTTTACTCACTTCTCATTCCCACCTATTACAAAACTTCTAATTTGAACCTCAGAAGTATTTGATTCATTAAGAAAACATAAAAGGATGCCCTACTGAGGTCTTGAATCACACAGAACGTGCTGAATCAGCCCGCTGCAGACAGGCAGGTCTGCTCACGCCCTACCAAGGTCCTGAGTACCATGGAAGACGACAAAACACCCTGCTGCAGACAGGCAGGTCTGCCCATGTCCTACCGACATCCTGAGTCTCACAGAACAGGCCGAATCACCCCACTGCAGACAGGCAGCCACCTGGTTCCACACTATAAAGACACAGAGGACACCACACCACCAGACCAAGGTACTGAGTCCCGCTGTTCCCGGCCCAGAGGTAGGGGCTTCTGAGCCGTCGTCCCACTGCTCCTGGGCCAGAGGAAGGGACTTCCCGGTCACCATCCCTCCTGCTGCTCCCAGCCCAGAGGAAAGGGCTTTTGGGCTACCTTCTGTCCCGCTGCTCCTAGCCCAGAGGGAGGGGCTTCCAGGCCACCATCCCTCCCACAGCTCCTGGCCCAGAGGGAGGGGCTTCTGAGCCACCATCCCACTGCTCCTGGTCAAGAGGAAGGGGCTTTTGGGTCACCATCCCTACCGCTGCTCCCGGCCGCTGTCCCAACTCATCCAGTTCAGAGGAGGTAATCTGTGCAGGTGCTAACAGCCGCCCGGCCCAGTCGAAATGAGAAAACATGTAAATAAATCTCAAAACCAGACTTCCAGATCACCTACAGCAACCACAAAGGGAAATGAGATGGACAATTCTGATACTCAACTGCCTGGACCCACTGAACTGGCAACAAAAGGGGATCTGGAAAAAATGAAATCAGAAATAATTTCTCAGATAACAGGAGAA
>NW_004624770.1:3912968-3930639 GCF_000247695.1 Heterocephalus glaber
TTGTGTTGTATACCTACAATGTACCAATAAAAGAATTTAATACATTTAAAAAAAAAAAAGGAAAAGAAACCATAAAAGGTTGTCTAGAAGCAGAATATATTTGTCTTCCTAATTTTTACATTTTAATATACAGAAATTCTACTGTTTATGCTAATTAAGGACAAAATATTCAGTTAGCTCAATGATTTCAAATCAACTGCTATTACAGGTGATTTTCTAGAAAAACCCCGAGTTAGGGCCTATGTCTATTAATTGAACCAAGGAAAGTGCTTTCTGCCAAATTGTTCTAACCGTTGTTTACCAATTATGAAAAAATGAATACTTGGTTCTTTTTGGTTAATTTTTTTCCATTTCCAATTGCATTTCATATATTTAAGATAGAATGCAAATTAAGAAATATTTAATTTGAATGACCTGTTGAGAGGATATAGATGTAAGCTCTTTTTTAAACCAACTTGTTTCAAGACACCTCCTGATTTATAGCTCTACAATTCTGCCTACAGCCGACAAATTAATCTAAGTTCACCACACTATTTCCTTTTTTACAAGCACACAGAAAGGCTACATTTACCAGTCTCCTTTGTAGTCAAGTGGGGATCTGTGACTAGATATGATCTATATAAGAAAGTGATGTAAATATCTTCTTTAAAAGTATCATAGGAAAATCTCTATCATCTTCCTTCTCTTTTTGCTGTTGTGATGTTGGAGGACATGGGCCCAAATGGTGTAGGGATGTTATCTGTCCTGAGTTGGACTTGATGTGATGAAGAAATTAACTTCTATTGTGTTGAAATTTGGACAAGTTTGGAATTCATATTGAACAATAGCCTAATACAGTCAGATGAATGGAAAAGTAAGGTAATGTCCTCTCTGGAGTAAGTCATGAGATTAGCTATGAAATCTAAAATCTTCCCATGGCACACATGGTTTCTGATGCTGTGAGTCTATATCTAAGGTGCTTCTTTGCTGTTCTTCATAGGGATAACGCGGAAGAATCCTGAGACTCGGAGCAGGTGTGTGGATCCAGAGATATTTTTCTTGACTTCATTTTGTGAATTAGATTCCCCTCTTACTTGTCCCCACAGGAAATTGTGCACTGTGCTTCTCATTAGTATAATTAGGTACTTGGGGGTACTTTGTGTGATTCTTATTTTCTATTCACCCACTTCTCCCAAAGTGTGAGGTCCTGGAAGACAGATAATGTGTGTTTTTATTCTTTTTTTCCCCAAATGCTTATCACAATGCTTGCCTCAATAAAACTTGTGGAAGAAAAGAAGAAAGAAAACATACTTAAACAAATATCCAAACATAAAGGTGTTTTCCCAGCAGGTCTATAGAGACTAATTCCCTTTCCCCAATCATATCCTTATAACAACACAGCCCACGTCTCCTCTTGCAGGAAAGGAAGGCTGATCCATTATCTTCCTGTTTCCACCTCTTACATCATTGTCTTAGCTTGAGGGTGTACAAGACTATGGGGAAATCAACAGGCAGGGCATACTGCAGCTCACAGAGACCACTGACACCCACACATAGGCAGGTGTGTGAGGAAGATGACAGCACAAAATTAGAGGGAATGGGTTGTGGATAAATAAGGCACACAAGCAGAGTTTAGTGTCACTTGAGTTATGTCCGCATGCTTTTAGGACATCAGTCATTAGTATAGGATATACAAAGTCCCAAAATGCAGTGTGAAACAAATTTCGATTTACAGAGAAAATATAACCATTTTATTAAAAGATTTAATCTCTCTAGCTCATTTTCATCACCTATAAAATTAGCAGAGCTAGTCCACTAAACTTCTAAAGTGTTATATAAAATTTCATTAAAATATATGTATTTTATACATAACTAATATACATTTTTAAAACAAGGAATTGAGAGAACTGTCCTGGCTATATTTGTTATGATGTTTATAATTTTAGGCAGATCATAAACGTTCCTATAATTGGTCAAAACATCATTTTCCCTAACTGTGTTATCATTCATCTCAAGGTTTAGATAGGTGAAATAGTTGTGAAAATCATATGATTTAGTAACTTTGATTGACAATTAAGTGCCCAAAACTATACCTGTCAAACATCCAAGATCAGGATCAATTTGCTCTTCAACTGATTATTTAGGATTCCTATATTTATCTATGAAAAGTAAAAATCTTATCAGTTCAAACAAGTGTTAATGCCTTGAAAATATGAGTATCCATCAGTACAGATCCATGCAAGATTTCAACAGCCATTATTGAAAGGAAATTGAAGTTGATGATAGTGTTAATACCAAGGAAAGGGACGTGGAAGGTTGATTTTCAAATAATAATTTGTGTGGTGGATGGAGGTAGGAGTAGAGGAGCAGAGCAGTGGTTCAGAAAATAAGCACCTGAACCATATCCTGGCTCAAGGGATGTGAAATAAAAACAAACCAACATCAACATAATGACAAAATGAAGGTATTTGACAATGATGTAATGTTTAAAGAATAAAAAAGCTATGAAGATAGGAAATAAAGAGGGTAAATGAGTAGTGACAGCCGTGGTTGCTGGATGTAGATGTGTGGAGCCAGCTGGCCACTCTCACTGTAAATCTGTAAAATTGCTAAGAAGGCATTGGATAGTATGTGACTGGAGGCTGGCCAGAAACCAAAATGTTTGATTGACCCTCGAAAAATGTGTCACTTCCTGCTCCCAGACAATCTAAGATAAAACCCTTTGATGGAATAGATTGTGGGTCATATTTCCCTCCTTCTGCAGGCTTTAAGAGTGAGTATTATTGGCTTGGTATGCTTCAGTTTCTGTGATTTCATTGCAACTGTTAATCGTTCCCTGGAGATTTGGGTTTTGTGTGTGGAATTTTACTGATTTCCAACAAAGGTTTATATTAAATTTTCCAGTTAAGAATGCTATAAGGTTGATTTATACCACCATCTGTCATCACACTCCACGTGACAGAGTACTTTCACTTACATAATAGGTCTAATATCTCTTTTCTGATATAGCATTTCCTGCAGCTCTCTGTCACAAAGTTCTAATTTAATGCTAACAAGGAAAATCTATATTTTCTTTCTCTCTAAGTAACTACTGCTAGGTTTCTTTTTCCTTTCTGTAGGCACTTAAAAGGTAGCAGATGACGGATAAAATGTTTTCTTCCTTGACTTAAATTGCCATCCTGAAAAATCGTCCCATCTTCAAGTGCCTCCTTTCTTCACATATGTCTAAGTTATTCATTTATTTCTTTATCTCCTGCACATATATTAACACATTGTCCTCATTCCCAGGCATACTGAGGACCGACATACTGAGAATACTGGTAACCAAGCACCCTCAAAGTTGACAAGCAAGGACAAACAGATTAGACCTCTGTGGAGGTGATGCTCACCTAAAACTTCCAGGATGACAAGGATCAGCTATGAAAAAGAAAAGCTGAAAGGTTTCTGTGCCATTTTCATTCTCTGTACGTAGATGCAAAAAAATCCTTTAAATCTTATCAATTTTTTCTAGATGATGGTGCTTAAGTGGATTTAGATTAAATATATATTTAGATGAGTCAAAATATGGAATTATTTGTAGATCTTTCCTATAATTCCTGTCCCCATAAAATCATGCACAGCTATTATTTAATTCATGTCGTAAAATTGATTTTTCTTTAAATCTGTGATGAATATTATTCAATATATCTTGAGTACAATGAAATATCTTCAAATAATAAAAAGGTATTAAATGGTTGTCTTTCTGAAATAAGACCTTCTTCTTGTGTGATTGGTCACATATGTAATCTCTGTTGACAATGGCTATAGAGCCAGGATGATCTAAATTTTACCCGCAATCCATAGAACTATGGATTCAATTCAGGAAATTCATTGAAGAGGTACATAACTGAGTAGGTGAATAGTTCTATATTGTTTCATAACAACAATTTACTATGAATTATTCTTAGGCATATCATCATATCCACTAATAATAAGGCTGATTGAAAATCAACCTATCCTTTTGAAAAGCAATCATGGGCCTTGCAAAATAATAAGACCTTGACCTATGAAGACATTGTGTTCTACCAATTTTCCCTTAAAGTCTCCTGTACTGACCAACACAGATACCATGAAACAAACTTAGAAACAAAACAGAAACAAACTTATCTCCTCCATCTGCATCTCAGTCAAGTTGTCACTTTCCCTTCATTTACTCAGGGCTCTCTAACATATAAGCAGCCACTGACTGATGTCAATGCTCATCTCTACTTTGGATGACTTCTCTGGTATTCTAAGTGCTTCTCTGGTTTTGATTTGTTTTTGATAGCTCCAAAAAGTCTACTGAGAAAAGCGTTAGAATGGAAATCTGCTGGAAAGGGCTGCAGTCAGAGATGCCTTGAAGCTGCATTCATACAGGAGGCACAGGAAAACAAGCCCCAAGGGTACTTGCATCCTTTCTTTGCCTGGGGTGGAGGTTAGTGAATACTATTCCAGAAGACTCTATTCAGCAAAGCAGTTTCACTTTCTTCCTTTCTGAATCTGCTTTCTCTAATGACACCAAGTTGTTTTTCTGTAAAAACAGTTGGCAACTATTTTTCACTTTCTCGAAAATAGTGTCCAACATCCTTAAATGGTTGATATCCCTCCCAACATGTCTCCAGCTTGCCTTCCAGCTTACTGTCCACCACTCCCCCCTTGCTGCCCAGCATCTGAACCTTAGATGTTATAGCCCTGCTAAAACCCTGACAATTCCCGAGTAGCCCATCCTCTCTATTTTATTTCTGTAGGTCTGCCTTTAACTGAAGTACCTTTTACAGCCCTCAAATCTTGCAAACTGCTATTCACCTTCAAGATCATTTCGATGTCTCCTTGCTCTGTGAAGCCCCACACCTCCAATGTTCAGAGGTAGGGATGATCACAAATCTGCATTCCCATTGCACTGGCATCCATCTTTAAATAACACCTCTCCTAGGATTATGATTACTTCTATATTTTCTTGCCCCTTTAATTCTAAATTATTCAGTAGAATCATTCTTATTTACTTTTGGGTTTTCTATAATTCATCATACTGATTGTGGAACACATTGCATAGAAAATGAAAATACAACATTTAAATATGGCTACATAGTCACATGTTATAAATGGTACTGTGTTTTGTGAAGATGCATCTCTAAGTGAGCACTTCTTGCACAGTGGACACGAAGCAGAGCATTTAGCTGCTTGCCCATGTACAGCCTCTCTTGCGCACACGATGACCTCACTAGCAAGTGCCATGCCACCCTGACAAATACGCCCAATAGTGGCAGCCATCAGACCACTCTGTCTATCGATCATTTTGGTTTTTTGTTATCTCTGCTCATTTGTGATCTCTTTGAAAACTGTTCATTTTAAACTTTGGTGTCTGAGGTTAAGTATTTAAATCTGGAATTGTACTATAATAGCAGGAAGTATGGCTTTGAGAAGAACATTGTAGATGTTATAAAATGAATTTTGTTCTCTACCAAGTGTATTATATTTCATGGATATATGTTCACAGAAGTACCTTCTATATTAACTAGTATTAAGTTGATGTTTATTGCTTCTCCCACTTTCATTAATTAACGTAGACTTTGTCCTACTAAATGTGGCAAATGGTAGCTATGAGGCTAGGATTCTGAAAATGTGGGTCATGACTTTATTTCTAAACAGAAGAAAATAATTTCATTTCTTTGCTTTACCACTTTTATAATAAAGGATTTTAATTGCAAAATCTTAACAATTGATTCCCACTGAAGAGAATTAAATACATTTTCCACAGAATTGTGTGTATATATGTCTGTACTTCACATGTTAATACATAGTTTCTTCTTCTGCCTTAATTATTCCTCTCTCTAATTTAACTTTTTATATCACTAGATTTTGGGTCCCTTGAGACATTATATCTCACACAACTCACTTTGCATAGTCCCTCCCTTTCTTCTAACTGTAGGCAATAATGTAAAGGCTTTTTAGAGGAAACTCTAAGATGATGCTTTAAAATATGCTTTGCAAGACAGATGTGTTTGTCTCACAGCAGAAACAACAAAGACATCAAGAATTTATTTCTATGAAATGTATTCAAACTACCCTGTTTCTGTAGCCCTCCATTATCAGAGACATGCTCCTGCTCCATCACCTTAGAAAATATATTTCATTTCAGAATCGAGCCCTTCCTGAGGGCCTTTTATTTTTATTTCTTTTTTTTTTTTTTGGCTCACCTCAGAGACCTGCCCTCAATAAGTCTCTGCTCAATTCCCATTGCTGCCTGAGTGAACTCTGATTATCAATAAGCTTATGGATAATCGCTCAATTTGTTGATCAAATGAAGCAACACAGCATTCTCTTTGAAGAACAGCTCTATAAATGTGAGTGGTGTAAATAAAGATTTTCAGAAGAGAGCCATTGAATGATTCTCTGAATAACAAAACAACTATTGGATCTAAGTGGACATTTCTAGCTGTTGAGGATTCTACAAAGAATCAGAGGGACAGAAAAGTGTTCCTTCTTTAATTTTCTAAAAATTCTCAAAGTAGTATATCATATACACTAATAAAATGAGTGGCTAAATCCCCATAACATATTTTAAGAAGTAAAATTATGCATCCTCTAAGTCCCCATGAGTCTTCCCTCACTGCACATATCTTCTGACCAGCAATACATAGAGGTCAAAGAAGCAGACTCACTCAGCCAAAGTTAAAGATACAAATAGACAGAGGAACAAATACCACAGCTAGAAATAACAAAATAAGACCCGAGTTTTCAGATACCAGAATATCAGGCAAAATGCAAAACAAATACATTTGTTATGTTTAAATGAAAAACAGAAAGAATTAAAAATATATATGAGGGACAAGAGATTGTAAAATAGAGCTGAATAAAAGCCAAAGATATTATTTCATAGGAAAAAAATGCATAATAATCAAATTAAAAATTCACAGAGGGTTGGGAAGCAAATAAGATACAAATAAAAGATATAATGCATAAGAAGAATGATCAAAATACAGTATATAGAAACAGAGCAGTGGAATATATGAAAGAACCTGAGAGATTTAGAAATGGATTAGAAAGGTCTGGCATATATCTATTTGAAATTGCACATAAGACAAGGAGTATAATGGGAAAGGTCAAATATGGTCCAAGAAGACTTCTCTTTGTAATATCTAGGATCATGCGATGATTTCCTTAGGCAAGCAGCTACAAAATTTATGACACCATTTAAGCCTTGGTAGACTTTCTTTAATAAAAGCAGCACATCTGCAGTTATGTTGATGTTCTTCCTAAAGCTGAAATAGCTATGGCACATTGAAAAGCATGAAATCTTTCTCTATTATATTCTGTAGAAAGGCACTTCATTTTATACTAAATAACACCTACTTGCTAAAATTATTAATTTAGGAAGAATGTGATGGCACTAGCTTTGCTTTTATGAAGTCTAACCTGCAAGCCATATTAGTCTAGCATGCATCCCCAAAATAAAACAATATTTGGTGTGATTTCATAGCATTTATTCCAATGAAAAAAGTAGCCTAACAAAAATGCATTTCACTATTTTAGACATCAGCATCAAACCACTAACTGTAAGTAGTGTACAGAAGACTAATGTTTTGGCCACTAATGCTATTAGCAGGCTCAGATTTTCCTTTCCTGGGAATCTCAGCTCCAGAAAACTCCAGAGAAACATTCTGACCGAGAGTAAAAAGTACCCAGAGGACAGTAAGGAAATTGTAAGCTTAACTCATAAAGGCAAACATGGCTACCATGTGCCTCATCCAACTGCAGAGTATTATACCATTTTCAAATATGGAGAGAGTCTGTTCACTAAATCTTAAATGCTCTCTCTAATGGAAAGATGGCTTACAAATCCTTGGCTTTCACCCAGAATTTTATCACTTACAACTCTTCCGCTTAGCCCAGCACCTGGCCTAACTTTGGTAGCAATTCACATCGGTTAAGCATGGCACTCTGGAAGCCAGAAGCCCTCTTCCCTAGTTTCACTTGCCAGGATCTGCTTGCTCCTTAATTTCAACTCAAGGATGAACTCCTATGGGAAGATTTTCCTGATTATATCACATCATCTTGGCTAGAGTAAGTTTTCTTCATCTACGGTAAAATATCCATACCACTGTTAAGGCTGCTTACCACATTGTCCTGTAAGGGCTTGTTAGCATGTAGTTCCACCACTAATTTCAGATGTGAAATTGGGCTTTATTCATTCTATATTGACAGAACTAAGTTTACTTCCTGTCACCTAATAAACACCGAATATTGCACAAAAAGGCAAATGATGTCTGAGTCATTCAATTAACATTGGTTGGCTAGATGAATAGAAGGATTAAGTGGATAGATGAATGTGTGGATAGATGGAAAGATAGAGAGAGAAACATGCATTCCTGTGTCTTTTTCAATGGAACATTTACAAAAAGAACAATCATGTTACCATTAGACTGGAGCCTGACGTAAAGCTCACTTGTTACTAGTTTACAAATTCTGTTAGAGTAATAAAAATGGCAATTGTTGGGATTTTTTTGAAGTTGAAATGATTAATGAAATTGTGGACCTCATCTCTGCCAAAGTTACTCCCTGGAAATACTTTAGGAACAGCAATGGGTTTTTCAAATCCTCATTTAGTTCTGCAGCTGGCTCATGCCAGGTCTGACACAATCACTTTCATCTGAGGAAGTAAAACCATCTTTTAAATTAGAGGACGCAGTGAACTGAACACCATACCCAGAGGACACAAATGGAAATCATTTAGAGTTGCCTGATCTTTTCCTTCACTCAAAACCAACAGAAAAACAAGCTAGTTCAGCAAATTGAGGCTATAAATAATGGGCAACACTTCATCATTTCAGTTACCTCTTCGTATAGCATCCAAGATGCCCACAGGCCTGGATAGAATAGCCTTATTAGAGCACCAAAGGGTGGAGTAGCCCTCACTGCCTAATCACAATACTGCCAAATTGCTATATCAAACAGCTATAATTCACTGAATAGGGCAGTTATTAAAATTCCAGACTCTCTCCATGATGTGACCAGAATGATAAGGGCAATACTTTATACTCTCTTGCAAACAGGGAAACACATTGGAAAAGGCATAGGGCCCACTATCTCCTCTATCAATTTCGTTAAAGCTACTCTCCAATAAATATAAACCACAATCAGTTCCTTGACTTCAGTGGTGTGACAGCATTTGTACAGAAAAAAATATCCCACTTCCACTGAAAGCACCAATAAAACTCAAATTCTTAATGTTCTGTAAATCGCAGCACAGAACTCTCCACTAAAATTACCTTTCACAATTAGGAAAAGCAACAGCAAATTGGCTAATTAGCATAAGGCTGTACAAACACTGTTGTCTCTTAAGTGCCATTATTAAGCATTCTAAATATAGTCATTTCAATTTTAAAATATACAAATTATGTTCCTTTTTCTTATAATAAATCTTGGCACCCTTGTGACAAATGCTATAATCCTCACTAGGCAGAAAAGCCCTAAGCTAAAATAAAATGGACTTTTTATGAAACCTATGACTCTAGAAGAGAAGCAATTGAATTAGTCTTGGCACCAGCCTAAAACACACTTAGATTAGAAAATTACCAAATTTAACCCAATGAAATTCTGTTATGGTTTAATAAAAAGCAGTTAAAACAAGTTTAGAATTAATCTTTCTTTCTGATTATGGAAGCAATACAATTACGGCAAACAGAAAACTCTATAACAATGATTAGAAAATTATTTTTTTCTGAAAACAAATTAGGTAGAATATTGCCACCTGAAACCACAATTTGTAACTTAATAATGATAAGTTAATAATGATGGTTTTCCATTCTGCATAGAAAGGCAGATTGCAAAATAAATAATCACAGTGCTGTGTTCATTCTTCCCTGTTCTAGCTACAAAAAAAAAGGCAATGATGTGAATTCTTGTTACTGAAAATATATCCAAACTGAATAAATTGAATGTCATTGCAAAAGTGGAAGTTGAATTTTCCTGTTTGTAAATTCTATAATATAGACAGATAGGCATTAGATATATGAAACATAAATACATATAAAGTAATTAACACCCAGATTTAGAAAGGCACTTTTCATTTAGAAATTCAAACAAGACTTGAGATAGATTAAACTATCCCCTAAACATGGCAAATCCTCCACCTCAGGTTCCTGGAGTTCTGAGATAACAGACATGTCCCACTCTGCCCAGCTTGACATTTTAACTTTTAATCGTCTTTTCCCAATGAAAAGGAGGTCAAGCCCTAGTTTTATTCTTCAAAGGATTTTAAAGAATTTTTTAGGTAGGTTGATAAAAAAGAATGATTAAGAGAAAGCAATGAACTGTTCTTCTAAGTCAAAAGAGCTCATGGATGTAATTCTTCTTTCTGTAGAGCCAGGCGAGGCTCCCCCTACCACCATTTAACTGTATTCACAGCTCCACTTTCCTTTGAGGAATGTACTTGAAATGCAAGAAGTGAGAAGGGTACACATCTACAGGGATAAATCTTGTGGACACTGAGCAAAGGGTGGCATTTATGGACAAAAACATAAAAACAAAAATAAATAAATGCAGAAAAGAATAAAGAGAGGAAGAAAAGGTCAAATGGAAATTTATTTTGGTTAGCTGTTCTATGTATAACACACAAAGGTTGACACACAAAGATTTTATAAAACATTATTCATTATATATTCTCTTTTGAAACGTGCTTTTTCACTTAAGGCAAAGAGGTACTGAAAGCTGATACTCACATATTACTCACAACATTCCCAAAGCTGAGCATTCATCTTTCACCACAAATCAGTCCCATTTCCTAACTCTGCTGTATCAATAATGGCCCAGCTTCTACTCAGTAGTACAAGCAAGAGAACTGGGTATCCTAATTGAGTTCTTTCTTCCTTAAATTCTGTTAATATCACTTTCTTAAAATTTCTGAACTTCATTCATTCATCACTATCACTTTAGATTAGGTCAGCAATGATCACTATCTATACTGAATGTAATTCACCTGGAACATTTGTCACTATCGATAGCTTGGTCCTTTGCTATCACTATTGAAATCTGAGTTGTACTTCTAAAATTTAAATCTCATTGTATTGATCAGCCTATTAATCCCTCAATGTTTGTGATATTTTACAAGCTCTATATTAGGATTTTAGAGCCCTTCATGATGTTGTCAGTCTGGTCTTCCTCCCTCCATGTTCCACACTCCAGTCAGACCAAATCACTAAGTATTCTCTCAATCACAGGCACTGATTTTTTTAAGAGTCTGCATTACTTGTTCCCTCTGTTTAGAATGTGTTTCCCTCACTCACGATTCTAGGTTTCAGATTAGATGTCAGGGCCCCCATAAAGCATTTCTGACCCATTTTCCACTCTCTGTTTGCAGAAATAGATGCCAGTATCATACATTTAATACAGTTGCCTGTTAGTTTTCCTGTCGTCTAAGGGCAAGTGTATGTTTTTAAGGGAGATATGGTATCTTTTCACAATTGTATGTTCCTAGAGTTTACTGAAATGTCTGGTTCCATGCTTAGGTACCCTATGAACAGTTGATGTTGTCCAGCTACCCAAAACGTTATGAGTAAAAGAAAAAAGACTTAAAATCTTAGGGGAAAGCATTAAGCCAGTCATGATAGATGTATAACAGAAAACTAATAACAAATCAAGAAGTGATGTTAGAAGAGATATTTGCATGTTTGGAGAGAGGTTATGCTGGAATCATCTAATTAACACAACTGGAAGTTTTTAACAGTGTTATAACTCATTATCATCACTATTCCCTATCAAATGGATAATGTTAGTGGCACTTTCTGCATGTATTCCCAGTAGTTTTGAAAAAAATGGAAAGAATAACCACATTTGTTTATAATGGTTTTGATTTTTCTTTAACTACCTAGTGGGTAATATAGCTTGAATATGTTCTGTTTACATTTAGTTTTGCAAAAGATTTAGAGCAGTGATTCTCAATTAAAGTTGGTATGTTACCAATTTGATTGGCTGAGAAAGGCAGCAGAATCATCTTCAAAAACCACCTTCCTAAGAAGAGATCTCATCCTTTACTACTGAGTATTTCTGTACAGAGAGACAATGTTAGGAGGGAAGCCATTAGATAACTAACATAAATGTCCGACTATACTGAGAATCACTTATTTAATTACATATGTTTATGGTCTGTAGCATGTGATGATTGCTAGTTATAGGAATCCAGAATATATTAACTTTTCTGCCTCTAAAATGTAAAAATAATACCCTCTAAAGTTCAAAATGTCAAAGAAAAATTATGATACAAAGCATATTATAAATTTTTCAAATTGTGGGTCCAGAATGTAGATAATAGTTATAATAATAACATCTAAATCTAATAAAGCACTTAGTATGAGCCAATCACAATTCTACAAGTTTTCCATATATTAATTTATTTCAATTTCAGGTCATCTCTAAGATCTAAGTTTTACATTTAGCCTCATTTTGCACACAGAAAGATCAGTCACAGAAATGTTATGCACAGATACACACTTAATAAGAGGCATAGTAAGGATTCATATCAGGAGACTTAGTACTGGCATCTCTGCCTTAACCAGTATTCTATTTTCTCCCCCATTTCCCATATGTTATATAATAAGAAACCAAAGTTGAGAAAATATAAGCAAATTCTTCAAGAACATTAATACCTGTGTTATTTATTTTATATATGTATGCCCTGTGCTTATTTTATTGGTTTATATTATTAACTCAAGATATGTTTCCAGTTTCTTTAGGGGCCCTTTAAAGGTGGATCAAAATAATGTGCATCTTAATATACATAAAGAGTTCAATCAAACCTAAACATAATATAGAACATAACAGTATGGCCTGGTATTTTGAGCTCTTTCCACAATTATGTGGAGAGCAATGGGAGGACTTTGTGATAATTCAATTTCTTTATGCAGCTAACCAAGCTTGCTAGGTTTCTATTTGTATTACAAAAGGAAAGATGACTGTTTTCTAGAATATGCTTTGGTAATTGAATTCCATAAAATCTATGTCAAGTGTCTTAATTTTATCCAGACTTCTGTTCTGGGTTAAAAAAGGCAACACTGAGAGGTCAGTTGCTAAGGTAGAAAGGTCACTGGGCAGAAAATGAAGAACCCAGGCCTCTAGGATCAACTCACTTATTAATAAACTCAGATGTGGCTTAAGCTCTTTTAGTTAGCTGAATCCTGGTTTTCTTGCTGGAAAAATGTGTGAGGCACTTGGAGTTCTATTAGAAGATTTAATAAACTCTGACCCTCCTCCTATTATGATGAGAGGTGAAGAGGACCACTGTCAGCTAATGCTACCATCACAAGGCCTACAGCACCTAGTGGAATTCCACATTAGGTCACAAGGTATCAATCCAACATCCAACACAGAAACTAAGTAACTGAGAGTAAAAGAAAGGTACGTACAAGGCTCCCCAAAGACTTGAACAGACATATAGGATAGAGACAGAGAGAGAGATAGACAGAGATAGGCAGAGATCTGCTGAATGGGTCCAAGGCCTATTCTGTAAGAAATCTTCACACTGCCCAGAGAAATTCTTTCTGTAGAAATTCTCTAGAGAGCCAAACCCGCTCTGCTAGAAGCTATTTCAGATGCACGAACCTGGTCTCCTTAGTCTTTCCTTCATCTTTTGTTTCAGAACTATGTGATTTTGGCAGTGATTTCATTTATCCCCTTGACATCTGCCACTTGCTTCAAATCAAACCTGCATTCTCTTCAACTTTATTACCTCAGCCTACTCTAATCCATATCTAGCTTCCCTTGACGAACTTCAAACTTCCCCATTCATCTCCATTCATATATTACCTGATCATTAAAATAACTGCACTCTTTCCCTGAATACCTGGCCTGATTTTGTATCTACCCTGACAAAGCAAAGCATTGAAATATATATATATATACACACAAATATATATGAGTCTATATAAAATATATATATATGAAAAGTGGATGTAGATTTAACAAAATATTGTTAATGTGAAAAGATACTATATAATTCATCAGTTCTTTAATAGCTAAACATGAAATTTAAATATGGATTCTTTCACGTGTCTTCTCCTTACTTTTTGAGAGTAATGTCTCAGCTAGTCCTCGTGGTTGTGTGATTGATTGTAACTTGTCTGTGGCCCTCTGGGACCTTCCTGGAAATGAAATCGACCATCTTTGAGTGATAATGTCAGTGGGATAGGATGTGTCACTGGATAATGGTCTCCTGCTGCTGCATAAATGCCAAAGCAAGCCAGAAGTATTTATGGGGGAAAAAGTTCATACTAAGATTTTTATGTTCAATGCAAAAGAAAATGAATCTCTGGCCAACTATTGCTATGATAGCTTATGCTGGATGTAAGTTAATGAATGCGCATAATGGATGTTGAAGGTAGATGATGATCAGATGATCAATTCTTATGTAAATCTAATCTGATCTGTTTAAAATTTTGAATTCCTGTGCATTTAAGCAAACTCCAAAAATGGAATACTTCTATAAATATGACTTTTGAACACTTACTTCTCCTATGTTATATTAGGCACTTTTGAAATCTATATATACATGACAGGAAGTTGGCTAGATAAAATTCAGACATCTAGAATCTATAATGGTAAATTCATCATTTAATGAAAGAAGGAAGAAATTAATATGCTATGGAATGCTACAACCTGTCAAACAAAATCTATATTACTTATGCTTTATCAAATGAAAGTACATATGTATTGCAAACATTTATTAGAAACTTTATATCTGTGATTTATTGAGAAGACATTCCAAATAAAAATATATTCAGAAGGAATATGTGTTATATGTAGGGTAGTGCAGTAGTGTTACCCAATTTTCTTTCCCTGAATCTGGCAAAAAACATTGTACTATTAGTTTTGCACTATACTACAACTTTCTAAGATTGGATTTGCTCTGTAGGGAAAGCAGTAAAATGAAATATAGATCTATAACATAGAATATATCAGCCAATGAGAAGTAATGCATAGGTCTTCGTAGCACATTTCTTCAGAACACCCCAGGAGAAGAAATTGCATTGAAATGAGTTGATATAGTAGCTCATTCTGGGTCTTTCACTGGTAGTAGTCATTAAAGAAATTGATATAATTTGTGAACAAAAATATATAGGCACATAGAACACTATTTTTTGAACTGTGTGAAATAGCTTAGTGGAAGTTAAAAATAATATTATCTATACACATGCACCCAGACCACTAAGTTGTTATATTTTAAACCACCAGAATTTTTGGTCTAGAAATTCAAGGTATTTATCTTAACCCTCATGGTTTGAGGATGGTTAAAAATGTGAGAGTAAATGAAAGTTTCATTTTTGTTTGCAATTTTTTTTGGGGGGAAGGCCATTCTGTACGTGAATTCACTGATGCCTGAACAAAACACAAAACTCTCATTTAAAATATATTTTGCATACCTATCTCAATGTATTTGATGCTAAAGATTTCATTGACGTTTTAGATAAAGATACATCTCAATTTTTGAGCACAACTTTCAGAAAAGTTTTCAAATAATCCAAAATTATGGTAAAAATTGTCTACCACAGAGTGAATAAAAGTATTTTAACTTCAAATAACATAGAACTGTTAGGAGCTCTTTTACACTCTACCTTTCATTTTAGGCCAAAAGTAATTTAACATACTCCTCTAAAAAGCACAAAATTTCAATGCATTTTTAAAGCAAAAAACCAAAAGGTATGTTAAAACAACCTATCACCTGCTTTTGTCTTAGCTGAGCTGTCTTTCTGCAACACAGGACATGACTTGGACAGCATCCCAGCCTTCGCTGCCCCTTTTGAAAATGTCTTTGTCTTACTTTTCTAACACTCTGGTATCTTTTATTCTGAATATCAGAACTCCTAGTCATTACAAGTACATACTCTATTCTTTGACTGGTTATTACTTTGCTCTCAAGAAGGACTATTGGCATAAGAAAATTTCACAGAATCTGGATCAAAAATAATGTTACTGAGGAAAAGCTCTCTGCTTAATGCAGATAGAAACCAACATTTTGGCCAAAAAAAAAAAAAATGTTTATTGCATAGCCAACTTCTGAGGAGGCCAGAAGCTACAAGTTCAGACTTGCATCTCTGATCCATTGTTGGTGAGGTGGAGAAAGATTATAGAAAAAAAGAGAGGGAAGAGCTACTTGTTGGTTGGATGATAAGAAGGAACATCTTTATTTTCAGAGGGAGTTCTGGTCTGCCTAGGGGATTTTGAGCTAGTGACATCAATTGGAAAACTTGGCTCTTTCTGCCATTTCCATTCTTGATAAGCTAATTCCAAACCAAAGGAATCATTAGTGAATGACCTGGAGTCATTCTCTGAAAGGTAATTTAAGGAATTTATGTCCACGTGTGCCTAGACTGTAGCTGATATTTGTAGTCCATTAACTACGGTGGGGGAAGCTAGGGTTATAGTAGACCTAGTATTGATTCTAGTGACTCCAATGAGGAAAGCCCTTATTGGTAAGTTAACATAAGGAGATATAGGACTGTGGCATTTTAATAATACTGTGCTAAATTATCGACTTAGTGTGCAAAGCGGTAGAAAGGAAATAATTTGTCTGTGATTTAAATCTTATTTTATAGGATTGATATACCTAGAGCTGGTCTACCCAGTACCATCCCACCCTACCATTTATCTTTCATATCCAAATTGATCATTAATAATTGTTAGAGAGAAATCCTGTGAAGATGACTGTTTTTGCTAAATTTATTATATTGAAATTGTACCACTCTTTAATTTGAATGAGCAATTATTCATGTGAAACGAAGTGTCCAAATAGACAGTGAAAAGAATAATTATGTTTTTTTTTTACAAACACCCACCCACTTTTATGGCACTGCACTATTAAATTATGAATCAAAATACACACATAATGTCAAAAGTACAGCTAACAACATAATCAAGTTCAATAGGATTCTGAAATAAGATGGAGTTTTATTGGTTTAAACAAAGATTTTCTGGTTGTAAGGTAAAGTTCTGAAAAGGTGCTTTGAAAGTAATATTTTAAAAGAATGAATGAGCAGACTTAAAGAATACACTATTTTATTGAAATGTACTGAATTATCATTCAGGTAACAGGGTTGGTATGAGGGCTACCACCCTGACTTAGCCGCAGGTAAAATAGTCACCAATGTGAATGATATGAGTTGAAAAGTGTGGGGAGAAGCTCCACTGACCTGTTCCTGATGCTGGTGATTGATGAAGGCCAAACATTGCCCCTCTCTCCACATTTTTAAAAGCATACATAATCCTGTGGAGGGCAGTGTATTAAATTACTAAGGTTTCAGAACATTTTCAATTTCTCAGACATCTTATTTGTGGATATAAAAGATGGAGATAGCCCTAAAGTTTGATGTGGGAATTAGAAAGGAAATAAGCCAACAAAAAGAGCAGGATGGGTAAGGGTGGAAGAGGCATTGAGTAGCCAGGCAAGGTTCAAAGTTGAACCTCGCAACTGCAGACCTCACCTTAGCTGTCCTCTCAGATATTGAAGACACTCATTTTCAAACATGTACGTATTGCAAAGAAAAAAAAAAAAGCACTCAAAAACTGCATTTAAGAATTGCTAGGTGCCACCCTCCTGAACAAACAATGGGTCACAGAGGAAATTAAAGAAGAAATTAGACAGTTTCTACAAGTAAATGATAATGCCAGTAAAACATACAGGAAT
>NW_004624770.1:3933076-3943229 GCF_000247695.1 Heterocephalus glaber
TCTTTTAAAAATTATTTTTATTAGTATACCTCTGTGCTGTATAATTAATATATTCACTGTGGTATTGGTACATGTACAGATAGCATCTTGATTCTTTTTCCTTCCCCTCCCTAAAATGATTTTCTTGATGTATAAACAGCATTCTTTATTAATTTCATACAAAAATTATTTTGAAAATTAACACATCATGCCATAATTCCTCAATTACCTGGTGGAGGTACACTTGAAAGGTCTTTTACATGGTAAAAATTTTTTGTAGTTGAACCTTGTGGATTTCCACACTTAAGCTGCATATTCTAACACTTATGCTAAAGTCAAGCTGTTTCCATCTGTTTAGGCTACACATTGCATCACTTAGTGGTATAAAAAGAGCAGTTTTCTTACACTCCTGGGAAAAAAGCACACAGAATTCATAAGAGATCCTACACATAAAAACTCATTTCCTGATTGGAAGTACCACAATGCCATGTAGCAAAAAACTATTATTTCTCCATCCTGTTTATAATAAAGAAGTCAAACAACTATATCCTTCAGGACGTACACCTCGTCTCTTCAGTTGAGAGCCATCATAGTCAGCCAGAGCGTGTAGAGTTAAGTACTCTGGGCATTGTTCCACAGAGCACCAGGCGATCCTAGTTGTGACTCTGTCCATGTGCTATGCTGAAGTAAATCCTTTTCCTACATATACACTCAAGAGCTTTATGGGGAGCAGTGGTTCTGGCACAAGGAGGACAGTTCTTCTGCCATCCCCCTGGGACACTTTGCTTCCCAGGAAACCTTCTTATGGGGGCTGACAGTAGTCACTCAGTTACTGTTATCCTTCCTGTTCAGTTGGCTTCAGAATCCAAAGGTTATGGCTCCAGCAAGAGTTTCAGCATTGTGATAGCTCCTCCAACACCTCATGGACTTGTCATCTATGAAGCTGGGTCATTCCAAGAGCAATTTCTACAAGAAATGTGCAGCCATGAGAACATGACTCTGTGCAAATCTGGATGCACAGCAATCCCAGGGACTCTTATCTGCTGCATTGCAGGAGCTCAGGCTTATTAAAATTCCCGGAAACCCTCACTGGCAAAGGGAACATTTAACTCTTTCAAAATCATTTTTCAAAACATAGTACTGTGATAAAATAATCTTTATGCTAAGACAGAATAAACACTATGGGAAGCTGAGGCGAAATATAAAGTAAGCAAAGTTTTTATTCGGCAAATTCTTTCTCTCACTTTTCCAGTCTCCATCTGATCCCTATTCTGGAATCATCTGCTATTGTTTCTGTGCCTCTGATCTCACAGAAGAGATAGTGTGAGGAACAAATTGACGTTCAAGTATCCATGATTTAATGTACCGTCAAGTATTAAGGGATATTATGTAACTATTTATAATGTTTGTGTCATTTGTTATTGAAAAATCTCTACTGTAATCAATAACTTATTTTTTTAAAGCAGAGAAGAAAGGAGAATAGGGCAAGAAGAAAATAAGAAAGGACTGGATCGAGGAAGGGAGAAGATAAGCAGTATACTATATGGGGCTAGTTATTTAGAACTAAAATGCCAGTTTGAGTTGTGCTTTGTTTTCTGCCTGTGGGCAAGTTACTTAATCTCGAAGACCTCAGTTCGTGTCCTTGTACATATAAATTTAAATGCTTATTCCAAATCTACTTGAAAAGCTTTTTGTCATATTCATTTGGAAAAATCTCAGCCAGGAGGACTGAGATTTTTATTTAGAAGGTAAATTTTATTATCTAGAAGGTAAATTTAATTTCCAAATAGAGCTTATTATAGATTATTCCAATTATATAACAAAAAAGGAAACTCATGCCTGCATTAGTATGTGATTTGGATTGCTATAACAATAATTATTTGTGATAATATTCGAAATTTGGAGAGAGTTAAATTAAAAATGATGACTTGCTTTTTTATTTTCAGTTATGCAAAAGGAATGACTAGGAAAATTAGAGAAGATAAATGTTAATATACATCCATTAAACCTAATATGATATAAGAACACAAAATATTTCATGTATTTTATAATTCATAATGACTAGTTATAAGAAGCTGCTTTAATCAAGAAGACATATAATTCAGTATCAGATTATGCAAGAGAAATGATTAGCAGGGCTTAAGGCACTTATTAAAACCATAAAGAATAATGGAGAAAGGAAGTGTATCAAGAAAGGGGTTGAGAAAAGGAAGATATATACTAATGCTTAGAATTTTCATCTCATGTCAACCAAAATTTTAGGATGTGAACTGTTACTATGGCGACCTCTGTTATTATCTGTCAACTACTCACCTCACCTCATTGGTAATGAACTTCATCATGTGGCTTCCTTTGGCCAGAGAACCTGTGTGTCATGTCCAAGGTTAAGCATAAGTACAACATCCCACCATCTGGGTAGGGATCTTGATTTTCAAATATTGAGAAGGCCTGAGGATTGTTTTCATTATATATCAATTAAGACAATCATGTCTGTATCTGAATATAACCTGGATTAATACATCAAATTTATGTTGAAATATAATCAGATCAGTTTTAGTGTCTTAGGAATGAGGAATAGTAAAGAAAACCCTCAGTGGGATATGTGGGAGGTGGAGATCCAATATGGTGAGTGCTTCTCCAAGTTCTTCTTTTTTCTGAACTGGGGATCAAACTCAGGACCTTGGGCTTCCCAGGCAGGTATGGAGTCACTGAGCTAAATCCCTAGCCTCCTCAAGGTTTGAGGAGTGAAAAGACAGACCTAGACACAGGATGTGTAATGAAATACAATTATCCTTATTTCATAGCATAGCTTTGCTATGATGTGATTTACTGGGCCAGAGAGATAAGCTACATATTAGTTATCTGTTACTATATAACAAATTGCTCCAAAATTTACTGGTTTGAAACAGTATCTTCTGATATATTATTGCAGCACATCTTTCAAGATCCATCTTCTTGTCAGGAAGGATTTATGCTGCTCAAATTCTTCCAATTGGCCTCAAACTATACATGCTTACTGTTGACTCCCATAGTTCACATGCACACATACACACAACAGTGTTGTTCTCCTTGTCATGCTCATCCTGGAAAGAACAACATTTAAAACACTGATAAGGTCTTGAGCAGTTCACTAACTATTGTCATTGTAGCTCTGAAAGAAAAATGAGTATCCAAACATAAAGTAAACAAGAAGAGGTCAGGCCTTGTTAGTCTGAAGAAGTCTTTTGGTAGAGTAATTTCCATAGGGGAAAGCAAAAATTGTGACTAGACCACTCCTACCTAATCCACAGGTCAAGTGACACAGGGATCAGTAATCATACTTTTCACTGCGGGTATTCAAACCAGATGCCTGCTACACAGCACCCATTATTTCCACGTCCTCAGGGAGCAATGAGCTAAACAATGTCAAGTTCAATTGTGTGGCAGATGTGTTCTCACTCATCAGAAGCTCTGTGGAACATTTTTTTTCAGCTTAACTATTTTTCTCTTTACTGCAATTTCAACTTTGCAACACCTCATGAGATTAGCAAGCTTTTTCTTAAGGGAAGAAAATTAACATGCTTACTGAGCAGGTTTTCTTGAGCTATCACAGAACTAAAAGGCAGCTGCCAACTCCCCTGAAATAAAGCAGCAGAATGAGGTAGAGAAAGTCACTTCAGAAAATCCTATGTTCTGCTAGCACCTTTCCTCTTAACCACAGAAACCTCAAGCATTGCCCCAGACAACCATGAAGGGGACACTTGAAGAAAACTAAAAGAGGTGAGATCTCAAGTAGTTTTGGTTCAATGGTCTGTTTAATCCACAGACTAAAAGGAAAATTACAAGTTACCCTGACACAATTTCCCAAGTTGCTTGAATTTAAGTTTTATATAGTGCTCAGCCATTTAAAAGGCAACTGTAATATTCAATATTTAACATTGGGATTAAAAGCATTATTTCTTACTAATCACGCAGCAAAAGAAAATAAAAACATATGTTTTGAAATAATGCCTCCTTTATTTTTACTCTTCAATCTTTCCTTAGTTGAGAAAGCTAAAGATTCAATACATTTATACTGGCATTTCTGTCTAAATATATTTTCTGGTCCTTTGTTTTCTCATAGTTTCCTAGACAAAGTAATTGTCATTAATCTCTCCAGACAGACGATCTGAAGGTCAGGTATAACTTCAATTAATATTGGTCACTATTTGCAAGACAGAAAATATATCTAGAACATTTATATCAATACATTTGCCCCAATTGATGACATAAATGGTAGAAGGAACTCTTTCATGTATTGTAGAGAACAGTTATAAGGCAAATTCTTTCAAGTACCTTTAAAGATTGAAATTTATCAATAATCTTTAAAAACCACACCATGTTCTGTGGTCACATGATATGCACACTAAATTCTCAGATATTCTGCCATGTGTAAAAATGACGTTTAAAAGCATAAACTTCCTTAACATGGTACTACTAATTCATTGACAAAGCTAAATTTTTCTTAATGTGGAGAAAATAAAACTAAAAATTTGAAAAATCTTCCATACTATTACTCTCTAAAACTATTATTTTCTTTACATACGCATGAGTGAAAATGTATTAGTGTGTTCATAAGCTTAACAAAAGCTGTTTGTACTTTTTTAACATGAGTGGACATTTTGTGCATGAGATCTGAAACTCCCTACAGAACTATTTCAATTTTTCTACACAGGACTACAAATGAGCATACTTTTTCTCTTTTCTCATAGGCAGGGGTTTATATGCAGTGTATTTTCAGCCAAAAAAATGAACACAACTTTAAAATAATCAAAACCAACTTGTTACTACTTTACTTTGAATGTCATTAAATGTTTTATTCGAAGCTAAATAGTTCAGGCTGTGTATGATCATCCATACTTTATTTACAGTCATATTCTATAGGTATCCACGTTAAGACCACAAAGCATTATTGAGTTGAAATATTGTGATTCATAGCATGCTCAGCTGACAGTGAGTTTGACCTGATGTTATAACATGTAAGTATGGAAATATTTTTAAATATAGAGCAATTTACACTCATCTAACATTTAATATATAACTAATTTTGTCATATTTTTAAAAAGACTGAGTTTAACCCTGTTCCAGTTGTCTATTTATGCATAATAACTTATCTCTGAGCTAGTAACTTTTTTTGTATTGTTTTGTTGTTTTTGGTCCCGGGGATCAAACTCAGGACCTTGCACTTGCAAGGCAGGCACTGGAACCACTGAGCTAAATCCCTGGCTGCTGACCTAGTATCTTAATACAATGGAGAGAACTTATTTTGTTCACTAGTCTATAATTTGGGAAAGATTTACTGGGACAGTTCATCTGTGTTCCATCTTTGATCAACTAGATTAGCTGGAAGGCTGTGAACAAAATCATTGACTGGGATTAGAATGGTCTAATATATATACTGAAAAATTAGCAAATGTATGGCCAAATCTAGCCCATGGTCTGTTTATTGAGTAAAGTTTTATTGGAATACATTCTTGCTCATTTGATTATGTTTTATCATAAACACTTGTTTAAGTATAGCTACTTTTGCCCAACGGGAGAATTGAGTAATGTTGACAGAAAGTGTATAGTCCATAAGGAAAATATTTACTCTCTAGTTCCTTTTACAGGAAATAAAAGACAACTCACTGAATTCTGATATGAAGGTTTAATTCAGCTGTTTGGAGGTAAATGTTAGCTGGTAACTAGAACCTTAACTTTGTCTGGGATAAAGAATGCTACATGATCCTCGGAATGGAATAGTTGCTTTTCTCCTGATGTGGGTTAGTTTCCAAAAGTGAACATCCCAAGAAATAGGATCTGGAAATAGCTAGTTTCTGAATACCTAAATTAAAACGTAGATACAAGAAAGCACATAGAAACTCCATCTCTTGAAAGACCTGTGTCACTGACTTTAAATTGTGTTCGCAAATCACCACAAACTCATGTTCCAAACACTTATATCAAAGAAATGGCTTAAATATTCTTTGAATACTTACTAAGTCCTTATAATGTAGACTACATATGTAAATAAAACAGATTTAGTCCATGTTTAAGGAGCATATATTTGTAGTATGAGTGAAACATGAACAGTAACCATGTAAACAAAAAAATGATAATGTTTTTGGAGAATAATAAATATCAAAACAAAGAAGGGCTGGGAATGGGACTACTTTTGGTCAGGGAAGACTTTGCTCTATAGATGACATTTTTGTTGACAAGAAATAGCTACCTATATCAGGGAGAAAGACAACAAATGCAACCGCTATTTTTTTTAAATTAAGTTTTTAATATTCAAAGGACAGAGGAAGATGAGAGTGACTACAACCTAATTGGTAAGGAACCAAAAAGACAGCCAGTCAGAAAGATGGATAAGACACAATTAAGAGCTTTATTAGGTAGCCTTACAGGGTCAGAAGTGAAAGAGTCCACAAAGGCCATCTGCATGCTAGAAAGTCAGAGGGTCCTGTAGCTGCTCAATCCCAGAAGCTGGAAGCTGCAGAATAAGACAGATCAAGGATGTAGCACTGGTCCAAGGTTGCAAGTGTGGAAGCTCCCTGGAGATTTACTGGTATGAGTCCCCATTGGAAGCCTGAAGAAACTGGCATCTGATGTTCACAGCAGCAGCCAAAGATGCACTTGCTCAAGCAAAATAGAACTTCTAAAAATGTGCACCAACTTCCTCCTTCTTTTCCTTTTATTCTATCTAAGCTGTACGTTTATTGGATGATGCCAGCCACAATTTTGTTGGGTCTGTCTTTGTCACTTTGCTGGCCTATAGGCCAGTCGTCTTGGTGAATACCCCACCCTACAGATCCACCCCAAAGAATGCTCTACTCATTGGCTAGGAATTTCTTAATCTGCCCAAGTTGACCTGTGATTATTGGTCACATTCTGATTTTATTCTAAGCCTAAAGGGAAGTCATTGCAGTTTTACAAGGAAATGGTGCTCTATGAACTTGTTTTTAAAATTTACACCACTATGGAGAAGGGATTATGGGATTAGAGTGGGACACGTGATGAGGGCAATTAATTGAGGCTGTGAAGATGGTGTCCAAGTAAAAGCAGAGTAATCAATTGAAAAGTAACTGCTGTAGCCAAGGAAAAAGAAAAGGAACTTCAGCAAGAATGTCAGCAGATGATATCCAAACAAATTGAAGTCTTTTTAAAGCAGAACCAGAAGGATTTAATGTGGGGGTAAGTCCCCTACAAGAGGAAATAATTAAGATTTTGTGGCCAATTACTACTGACACTCAGGTTTTCTTAGCTCTGACCTCCCCTGGAATTGAGGGCTATCTTTAGTAATTGGAATAGCGATGCTGATATGCACCTTCTTATTGGAAGGGACTTCCCGTCTCCAGCAATCCACATTCAGCAAAGCTGAACTGGTAGGCACAGGGGCACTTAGAACACTTCTTGATCAACTTGCATCTAAACTTATATTGTTTGGTGCCCAGACTCTGACTTTTATTTCTTACAAATGATGCTGTTCTCATGCTTGGCTCAGTGTATCATAGAAGAATGCAGGGGACCGTTATCTCAAAGTGGAATAATACTAGGACCATGGTGGCTTCTCAGTGAAATGGTGACAAATCAGAAGATTTTTTTAAAAACCTTTACCTTTAAATGTCTTCAATAAAATGTATCATTTATGGTATGACTCAATGCTAACCTCACTAGGAACTGAAGAAAAGTGAGAAATCCAGGTATCTCCTTGGACAATTCCTGAGATGAAGAGGCAAAAGGTCAGCTGGTTTGATGTGCCTTTGAAGAGGGGGGAGGATGGTTATGATGAAGAATTCCACTGTGACAATGCCAAGTTTGAGGTAGTATTACCTATCAAAGTCGCTAATGGCAAGTAATACTGAATCACAGTGGCTTTAATATCATCACAAATTGTACAGTTAGTCATCAAATATCCTCTACTGATTGGAATAAGAATGAGTGGCTGGAATAGACAGGTGAAGTCAGCCAGAGGGAGCTCACTCCTGGACTTAGGCATTTCTGTTGGTCCCTGATAGAAAGGCAACAATGCTACCATTAAATTTTGAAAGTATAGCTGTGCAAAGTAAATAGATAAACAGAAAAGAATTAAGCTATTGGTCATGTTTTAATTATATTCTGCTCCAGAGACTGGGTTAGAGCATTTATCAATACGTGAAAGCTTTTTTTCTTTTTTAACCTTTGGTCCAGTTTGGTGACAAGCAGACTAACCTTGCAGACCTCAAGTTTGAAGGACAAAAATATAGAATTCCCTAAGAGCAGAAGCTGCTTCCAATCATTTCATGTTTTTCCAAGCATGGAAGGAAAGGCAATGAGGAAAGCCTGAAGAGACATTTGTCTTCTCCAGTGAATTCAGACTTAGCAAAAGGCAAGCCCAGCCAAGAATGAAAGAAACTGTGTTTTACTAAAACCTGCTCGGGAGAGTTCAGAAAGGTGCTTTATAGCCCTTGTGTGGTTCCCTTCTGCTCATTATGGATTAAAAATCAGTGGGTAAATCCATGGCTTCTCCTAGGTTTCTCTTTCTTATGTCATAACAGAGTGGGGAGAATTATTGCAGAATGGGCATCCGAGTTCAAGTCCAGCAGTCTCTGAAATCCTCTCACCTTGAGCTAAGATAGTCATCTTCCTCAAAGGATAACCTCTAAGAAGTGAGACACACCTACCCATGGTGCAGAGTTTTATCAGTTTGTTATAAGATTAAAATGACTTAATGCATTGTCAGATGTTTGGAACAGTCCCAAGCACATAATCAATATGCAATAGCTGTTTGTTAATATTATTTCTATTTTAGAATTGCCAACATGCTTGCATTCTATTATCTTTTCTGTTAACTTTATTTCTTGACAATGAATTAAGTATTTACAATGTAAAATCTAGTCCCCTGGCCTGATAGAATGTAAGCTCTCCCTTCTACTTAAGAGCTGGACTAGCAAACTCTCACATTAAAATGTGCTCCAAGACAAGGATTTATTTGGACAATGGAAGACAGTTTACACATTTCATTTCAGCTTTTCCACATTTCACTAAAAAAGGACACAAGTGCGGAAATAATGTGTTTGGAGCTTTACCCTGAATGCACTGTGAAAACATTTCAAGCATTTTCCAAAACACTCTTTTTCTGATTGAACATATAGCTCCAAATTTTGATGACAAACAGAAATGCCAGTTCACCTGCTAGAATTTTAGTCTTCACATTTGCTGAAACACAGATAAATGAGATTTAGGAAGACACAATACAAATAGCCTTGCTCTAAAGATTTCAAATCAAATGGCTCTGGTACCATATCCAGCTGTCTACATCTGTCTTTTTCCAGTTTTGTCAACTTCACTCTTCCTTTCATAAAAAGGAAGGGAGTTCAGCTGCCCTAATTGATAGTTTCTCATGCCTCACCCCAGGAATTTCTCTGCTCTGCCCAAGACAGAAAATGACTTCAGGGCCCTATAGGAGTAATCTATAAGCGTAAGTAATTACCTTGGAGATAACGTCTTCAGTAGCCCAGTGCCAGTAGGGCTTGCTTTACATGCAAGTGACATAGATGTTGGCACAGAGTATAGGATTTCAGAGAAAGTGCAAATTATCTTTTTAGAATTTATAAAATCTCCTCTACATATTTTTAGAACTTTGAGTTTTTTAAATAATTCTATATGGCTATTACAATATATTTGTTATTTAAATGGCCTCCAGTTTCTTCTACAAATTTTCTTTATTTTTTCTTTTTTATTCCCTACAGTACTAGAAATTGACCTGTAGCCTTCACAGTGAGCTACATCTCTAGTCCTTTTTGCAATTTTTATTTTAAGAAAAGGTGGCATTAAATTGCTAATTTAGCCAGGCTCAGCTAGAATTTTGGACCTCCTGCCTCAGCTGCCCAGTAGGCTAGGATTATATCTGTGTGCTACCATGCCTAGTTTCTTTTTTTTATATATTATTTTACTGGTACATTTCAAGTATACAATATAATGGCATTCATCATTGGAAATTTGCACCTTTACATAATCTCTCTTGGTTCTTATTTTTTTTCCCCACTCCTTCCCCTCCCTTCAACCCCTCCATCCCTCCCTATTTACAAAGATTTTGTTTCCATTTTTCCATTTTCTCATATTAATTCCATTCCCTTCTTTCCTTTCCTTTACCCCTCCCACTTCCAATTCCCCTTTGCCCCTTTTCTTCCTA
>NW_004624770.1:3957302-3999172 GCF_000247695.1 Heterocephalus glaber
AGGGGAAAAAATAAGAACCAAGATACTCATGTAAAGGCACAAGATCCCAATGATGAATGTAACTGTATTTTATACCTAAACTGTACCAATAAAGTTAATGGGAAAAAAATAACAGGATTCTATCTTATAAGAAATAAATTAGTGTAGAGACAAAATTTCATGCATCCATATGATTTTGAAACCATAGAATTAAACAAACATATTGAAATAATATCATGTATCACTGATATAAAAAAACCAAGCACTGGTTAAGATCATCCAGTATATAAGAAAATTGTACAGAACAATAACAACAAAAATACAAAAGGGAAAAGTATCACAGATCCCCAGAGAAAAGATACTATGATTTAAGATGATATGGTAGCAGTCTGTAGCTATCTCTCTAACTTGATGTTTCTTCTTCCTTGCCTCAAGATAGAGTTTATGCCCAGCTTCATCTTACTGTTAAATGCAACCCTAAACTGAGTCCTAACAAGGGCATAGGAGCCAAATGATGCTCACCACTTCTGCATCTGGGCCTCGAAGTTTCCCACCTGGTTCTTCATGTTCACCCAGGTGAATGATAACTTTTAGAGCAAACTTAATAGCTTGTGGAAGAAGCTAAATATTGAAGATAGCGGAGCTGAACTCAGAATAAAAGGAGCCCATATACCCTTCTTTGCCAATCTCAAATTCCTAGTGGATCTCCAGTGGTCCACTGTGTGAGTGCAAATTACAGTTCCATGGTGGGAAATTGTAGGGCATGTCTGACCCAGAACTGAGCCTTTCTGAACTACTATTGAAAGGCGGTTTACAAATCCCTACTAAAAACGAGAAATGAGAGGTTTAAAGACCCAATTCAAAAATGGGCATCTGAAATGAACAGACATTTCTCAGACAAAGAAGTAAAAACAGCAAACAAATATATGAAAAAATGTTCAACATCACTGGTCATTCAAGAGATGCAGATAAAAACAACACTGAGATTCCACCTCACCCCAAAAAGAATGGCTGCTATCAAGAAATCAACCAATAACAAATGCTGGTGGGGGTGTCAGGAGAAAGGAACCCTTCTTCATTGTTGTTGGGAGTACAGACTGATGCAACCACTGTGGAAATCAGAATGGAGATACCTCAAAGAACTAGGACTAGAGGTCTCATTTGACCCAGCTATTACCCTGCTGGGTATCCTCCCAAAAGGATTAAAAGAATTATACCACAGCGATATATGAGATTTAACATTCTTCAGATAACAGTTTCGGGAAAGTGATGAAAAGGAAACCACGGTTTTAAAAGCTAAACAGTTACTGGGAGGTGTAGAAATGGAGACAATGTATTTTGAGAAGGAGAGGGAAGAGGGATTTTATGTGGGGTAAAAAGTAAAACACAAAAGATGCATGTGTGGGAGGGATAATAACGTGATCAGAACATGGGATTTTAAAAGGCTTTCGCTAAGGCTGTGGAAAAGTAACAATATCTAAATGTCAGAATGGAGAAAGGAGTCAGTGGAAATGAAAAAACTGAAGGTGCAAGAAGGAGGAATATTGCCGAAATGAAAGAACGAATTAGAGAATTGTTGGAGCATTTAGTCTTCTAAAAGAAACAGAGCCTAGGGCCAGGGACCTAGCTCAGTGGTTTCGCCACCTGCTGCGAAAGCGCAAGGACTCGAGTTCGATCCCCGGTACCAAAAAAAAAAGAAAAGAAAAAGAAAAGAAATAGAGCCCATCTTATTCTTTAACAGGAAGGAAGATGAAAATTTAAGAAGAAAGACTATGAATAGACTGGAAAAGGGTTGGGATTCGCTGTGTAAATGTGCAGGCACAAATCCACCTATCCCTTGGGTGTCCAACCTTTGGGCTTACCTAGGCCACATTGAAGGAGAACTGTCGGGCTCGTATCAAATATGAGTTGTCATTGTATATAAGTTACAAGATGTTATTTATCTATTTATATTTTAACTTACTGAATTATTTTATGAAATAATACCACTCATTTAATAAATAAGAAACCTTGCATGTCTGCTTCATAACAACAAAACCTGTCTTCATAGTCACACACATATGCAGCTAGATGGAAATGCTTTGGTCTGTACCCACAGCATGTTACTCAGTAAGTCACACAAGCTCATGTAAAGCATGGTTTCCAATGGGTTGACTCTGTTAAGAGTTAAACAGGCAGAGGAGGTGGAGTCGGTATTGCACTCTGCCTTCCCCTACACAGCCTCATGCTGTTTCTGTAACCACCCATGCTCGAGCACCATGCAGTCATGTCATGATAACTATTGCTGAAAATCACATCATGACTCTAAAAGTTTATGATCTGAGAGGGCCACAATACTACCTATCCAGAGTATATAAATACCAATTTGCTCAGTGGCTTCAGGAGTTGTGGTAGAGGATGCATTCCTCTGCAAAAATAATAACTCTACATAGTGTGTGATTTTGTTGATTCTTTTGGAACATGTGTGTAGATAACACAAATTAGGTAACCCTACCTACTCTGAAGTCCATTTGGCTCTATTCATAAGGCACAGTTTGACAGATTTCACTTGGAACATCTTTAGTTACTCCATACATATTTCTTGAATGTCTACCAAGTGCTAGGATTAGGAACACAGTACAGGAAGAGAAAGAGAAATTGAGTAAATAAATCATTAAAAATTATAAGTGATAGGAAGCAAAAAGGTTTTACCTGTATATTGGAAGATGATGAAAGAAGAATACTTTATTGAGGTAGGATTGATATTTAAAAACCCATATATACTTGCAGTACACAACTTGATGTGTTTAGCAATAACCCTCAAGGCCATAACTATCATTAAAATGTAAATATAGACTTGCATGTCCTCCCAACATGTCCTTGTACCCGCTCTATTATTGTTTGCATATCTTAACAGTATGATATTGAGGATAGCTTACTTTTGGAATTTTGTTTTGATAACACATATTAAAATTATTTGCATACATACATATGCATATATAATAAAAACATGAATATATTAACTTAATAATGAATATAAACAATATTACGTGAACTGTTGCTTAGACTGCTGTTTAGATTCTTTTGTTTATCTTTGTAAAAAATTTCTTTCAAGAATATGTCATAATAGTAACTCATTTGCAAGTACCTTGTTTTTATATACATGAGTTCCTGAAAAATCTCTTTAGAGAGCCAGGTTTACAATATATGTTTTTACTTCATTTGCTGAAATAAATTATAAGAGATAAATCACAACAAGGATAGAAAATTGGAAATAAATAATATTCTATGTATGATGGATTTGGTTTTTATCTCTAGGAACACTGTTTTTCCTTTATCTGCTGAGAAGCTTTAGTCAAATGGTCAGTAATATAAAGTGTTTATGATTTTCTGCATTGAAATTACAATTTCTTGACCTATCAGATTCAGACTAGATCCTTTTCACTGTTTTTCATTTTAATGAATAGAGAAACCTTTTGAAGATGCATAGATTTTGATTTCTTTTTTACACTGGAACCTCAGAGAGTTTGAAAAAACATTCCTTTCCCAAACACAACCACAATTTCACACAGATTGCATGCATATCTGTTAAGGAATAGAGTACATTTCAAAGTAGCATCCTGATTTTCAACGGAATTAAATCATGAGATCTGTTCAGAATATTTCCAGTTTTTAAACCATATACTTTAGCTTCTCTACCTGCTCTTCCAAAATACTAAAGAATTGAATATGTAAGAAACTGCATCTGCTCTTTCATTTTGTTGCAAGAATTTCTTCCCTGATTCTGAAATAATTATTTGGGGGTTTTCTTTGTTTGTTTTTTTTTTTGGTTGTTTTTTTGTGTGGTTTTTTTTTTGGTACTGGGGATCAAACTTGGGTCCTTGCACTTGCGAGGCAGGCGGTCAAACCACTGAGCTAAATCCCCAGCCCATGAAATAGTTATTTGAAACAAATAAAATCATGCCAGAATTATTCGCTTTTACTATGTTCATTGTTTTCATTTTAATGAGTCCTTAAGTCATTTCACTTTGCTATTTTACTTGCTATAATTTCAGTCTCACCCAGGGCTAACTGTATATTTCACTAAATGACAAGTAATAGGAACAAATTTACGTAAGGGAAGATTGTTAAGAAGTCTTAGGTCATAAAAATGCTTTTATTCTTAACATATTTCACCTTTTCTACCCAGAAACCTTACTCTTATTCTTTGACTGAGATAAAAAGAATAAATAATAGTGAAAAAAAGAAGTCATAAATTTCAAATAAATATTATATACTTTCCAATGGTAACAAGTTAAATTTGTTTCAATTCTTATTACTCAGACTAGAAAATATTATATATATATATAGTATATATGTACTACATATATGAACTACGTATTATAATTTAGGTACATTATAGCAAGAGTAGGAACATAGCCATAACCATGGAAGTTATGAACAAAATTTGTAATCCCTCAATCAAATAATACAACCATAAGCTTTGCCAAAGTGAAGTTAGGAATTATTACACATAAAGATCTTCAAAAAGGATGGAGAAGGTTTTTATTATAATATCTATAATTTCAGGACCCAAACAGAATTTGAATTCAAGATTATCATACACACTGAAATTTATTTCTTCAACTTTTCCCCTTCCCTGTCCAGTTATCTTGTGTGATGTTTTCAAGTTGGAGTTCAAAAACATTTCATTAGCTGTTCAAAATATATATGACATATAGTTAAAATGCAGATTTTAAGGCAAAATACAAGAAACCTTTTTGAAATTTTCCATAGTCTAGATAACCTATAGAATAGAGTACGTCACTGTTAAGAAATGCTTACTCCACACTAACATGCATGTGTGCATGAACAAAGCCCAACCTCCACTCTCTCCTGCTTGTTTATTTAGAGCTGGGCCACGTGACCTATTTTAACCAGTCATATATTGCCAAGAGAGAAAGGAAATTGCATTGCTGCACTGACTGTTATCTTTCTTGCCATCTCTGGAGGTTCTCTATACCCCCCTTGATCCCAGAATATTGAAAGATAATGAAAGAAAATCTGCATTCCTTCCATAGCTCATAGCCAAGCCCAGCCTTGATCTGCTGGACCATGACCAATCCACAAACATGTGAATGAGAGAGAACTGATTCTGCATTACCATTGGGATTTTTCTGTTTGTTTTTATCCAGAAGTAGCTATTTGAAACAAGAACATTTCTTAAAAGGTGACTGAGTCATAAATTATAAAGAAGAAGAAAACAGGCAAAACTTATTATCATTGATCTTCTAAGCTCAGAAGTTTCCTTTCAAGTTATCCAAAAGAATGTTTTTGCTTCTTATACATATCACTGCTTCTATGAAACTGAGTAATGTTGTTACTCACGTTATCTTTAATCCTCACAAAAATACCATATATGAGATGGCATGACTCTTCCTCTGTAGAGGAGGAAATGCTTGGAAAAGGCAAATGGATTGCCCTTGTCTACCAGCTGATCCACCCCAAAATTGCTGTCTCCATGCATCTGGATCCCAATGGTTATGTATGTCAAGAGGCTGAAAAGAGATCTAAGTAATGTATGAGAATAATAAAAGAAGAACTCTTCTGGGTAATACTGTTAACACAGCATAGATAAGACAAGATTTGTAACAAGTGAGAATATTTGCTCAAATCACTTCAATGTTCATCATATAATCATAGCTCATGATATTTTTTGTATGGTATTTTTATTTTAGACAAATGAGAATCATGAAGTACATAATAAGAAAAATAATGTCATTGCAAAGATACAGAAGGGGCAGAAAGTCAAAAGCCAGTACTTGTGAGTGCTACTATCAGAGTCTCATTCTCTCTAATTGTGTATCTATTTCTCTCTCAAGTTTTGCTTTTTGTTCCTGACAAGACAGTCCATCTTGAATTATTTAGTCTAAATCATGGAAGAATGTATTATGTTTGGTTTAGCAGATTAGAATTATGGAATCAGGCTATTCAACCACACCCTATTGGATGAAGTCCACTCCAGTTAATTCAGTGTTTGCCACTGTGTGAACAGGACGCCGTGGGTGATATACCTTGCTAGGTACCGGGCAGCATGGCTGGTGCTATTACAGCCATAGTAAAGAAAACACCACCTGGATGAGGAACAGGTGACATTATTCCCTTGAGCCTAAGTGAGTTCATGTCCAAGGAGGGTCTTCTAGCATTGGCACACTCTTTATTTCTAAATAAATAGCCTTGGGGAAATCAGCAATCTAATGCCTTACTCCAATTAATTATGAACATAGAATGTATAAATCTGAGCTCTTGTAAAATTGAGATTTGTTACCAAAATAACTGTTTCTCCATTAAGATTTTCAACAGCTTCTAAATATGCATGCTTTTTCTCCAGAATAGAAATATCTTTCACTGGTACATTAAACAGAACATTTTGATGGACAGGATCATCAACATAAAAGGAAGAGTTTCTCCATAACAGTGATGTTGGTGCTGCTGCCGCCTATTTCTTTAAGTCTTCTGATTCCTGAAGATTAATTTGCCATCAGTGCAACTGACAAGAATTCATTTACCGAATAATGATTTTCTAAATTCATAATTTATCATGTTATATGATGTCACTAATTAGGTAAAGCTATAATTTACAAGGGTAGAAATTTCTTTCAGCTAATCACTGTCATTGGCTTCAGAAGTAGTAAAGAAAATAAATATTTCACTATTATCTTGAAGTTTAGGGGCTAGACAAAAAGTAAAGCCAGGGTCCTTTATATCCTGCTCATTGCCATATAAACTACATTTTAAAGAACTTATTTATAAATATAAAGCCACAAGGGGATATTAAAGAAAATATAAATGTGACCTATATGGGTGTTGGGTGAGAAAATACATAAATGTTGTGAAACATGCTCAAGGAAAACAAGATATATAAGAACAAAAATAATAAAACAAAATGTTATGAAAAACCAATTCAGAAAAGGAATTGAAGTGGTATTTTATCTAAAATGGTTTTAATATGTTCATAGCCTGTAGTTCATCATATTCATAGTGTTCCTTTTAAAACCTGAGAGAAAATGCAGTATGCTAAGAAATCTAATAACTAGTGTTATGAAGGTAAATCTCAAACCAGACTAAAGGTGGCCTGTTCATACTAAGAAAGTTCTCAGTTTTAGGAAGATTTGCTTTAAAATTTCAATTTTACTAATATTCTGGAAATAAAATCAAAAGATGCCACCTACAAAGAGCATACATGAAGCTTATGTTTTAGTCATAGTAGGAAGAAAATATTATATTAATATAGAACTGATGCTGGCTCTCTCTGGTGACACAGCAAAGCAATACTAAAAAATTTTTAAAACAGTTATAAAAACCAGTGAAAGAATATGATTAAGTTAACACAAATATTATTTCACTTATATGTGAGGTGTGATCAAAAACTACAATGAAGGCTTAAAAGTTTTTTTAAAAATTTTTTAAATTAAGAAAATTTTACAGTAAAAGGCACATTGCGACAAATCGACATCAAAATACACCCCTCACTTTGAACACACTCACCTCATCATTATTGCCTCTTCTAAGGCAGTTCTGGACATCTTCTTTTCCCAGTTTCTTTAGTTGCACTGCTGTGGCTCCTTTGATGTCCTGAATGGATTTAAAACATTTACCTTTCATGGTTATTTTGACTTTGTGAAAGAGCTATAATTCACATCATGTCTGATCTTGTGAATAAAGTGGATGAGAACACATCTGAATGTTTTTCTGTGGCAGAAGTTGCCATAAACATTTCAAATTAATTCAGGAAATCCAAGCAGCCATGAAAAGACACTCAAAAAAGAGAACTGCCAGAACTTCTTCAGAAAATAGCAAGAACTATGGGATAAGTGTATTGGAAGTGATGGGAAACATTTTGAGGGTGACTGATAGGAATCTGTTTCTTACTGTAATTTTCTAAAAAAATATTATTTAAATATTCACTGTGTCTCGTGACCACACTTCCTAAACCAAATCCTATGTAAAGAGTGTAAAGTTGCTACATATTCTTCTCCCAATTGTGAGCTCAAAAAAATATATTTTGTGTCTGCAGACATTTCCTAAATAATCAACTCTAAATCTGTGGCATTCATGTAAGTAAAATGCAGGTTGTTTAGTTTGATCGAATAGCTTATTTATTAAATTAATTTGATTCTTTAAGATTCTTTGTCATGCTCATAAGATTACTTAGTGGAATAGTTGGCAATTTTTTAATCATTACTTTTTTATGGAACCTTAATATGCTGCTAAAATGGACTACAGATTTATATTGTTATTTGTTACTCTTTTACAACCATGATTCCTTTCAAAATGTTTAAAAGGTAATTTACACATGTTAAGGACTGTGTTATACATAAGCACAGCAAAGATATTTTCTGTTTTAAAATTGTGTGTTTGTCTTTTACATTATCTAATTAGTATTCAGAAAACAATATTTCCCCCAAATATATGTTATCATAATAAGTTGCTCAAGCTGTACATATCACTAATATTCTGATATTCTTTTGTTTTCTCAAAGAAAGTGTAAAGTTGAAAATAACTGTTTGGAGCCGTGTACAATGCTAAAAGTTCCATCTAACTGAAGACCATTTAGACATATCACTTTAGATTTCTGGACATCTTTTTAGTCAAATTACAAAGCACTATTGAATCAATTAACCATAAGTTATTTCTGAGTGAATGTACAAAGTTCTATGAAGAAAATAAAAAATTCAGGGTTGTACATCATCTGCTAAATCTATTTAGACAGCTAAATAAATAATTCTAGCACAACAGAATGTATTTTAAAAAAAAGGTAGATATTAATGATTATAGCTTCCTCTTGAAGTTGAGCAAAGATTAAATGAGACAAAAAGTGTGAAATATTTGATTCTCATATCTAAATATGCTTTTCCTTCCCATGAAGGTACTGAAGTAAGTGCTGTGAATGGGTAACTACAGAAATTTCCAGAATAGTGTGTGTAGCATGCAAACTGAGTATCAGAATGGTAGCACTGATTTGGATATTTGTGGTAATGGATAGAAATGCTCACGAAAGACATCAATATGATAAGATTTCTGTTTTAGAAGTCTAATGTTGCTGACACATGGGAAAAATAGAAAAATTGAGGTGGATAAGTAAAGGAGAGAACATGATTGAAATTATAAGGGACATAAGCAAAGGAGGTACACATAAAAGCAGAGAGAGGTAGAGTCCTCACTGCCTTAATGAATGATTACCTAGGGGAGAGGAAAGAGGAAAGGGAAAATGATAGGGAGAGGAAGGTGTCCAGAACTCTCTAATGTGTGGCTTTAACATCTCCAGGATGTAAGGAACAGATAATTATATAAGAAATAGTACAATAGATTATAGATTATCAGAATGTGCTAACTCTGGAGGTGTGGGACCCAGTGATGAAGGGGGCTTGAGAAAATTGGAATGGTATATAAGAGGGATGATCTCACAGAAGATACTCCTGAGTTGAGTTTCACATGTCAATAAGATGCACATCGGTGACCAGTGAAATGAAGTCTGAGATGAATTCATACAGTAAATGGGTTAAGTTGTACTGACACAGCTTTATGGGATATGTCGTCAGATGTCCCCTTCTGTGTGTGATATCTATTTATTTATGCTGTACTAGATTCCGTAGAGTACTGGAGACAGCTCGTAGTTGTCACATCCAAGATCATATTTAAGAAGAGTTAAAGATAACTGAAAGTGCTGTGAAGAAAGGACAAATTAAATCACAAATTCAAATGCTACAACACAGAAGTCTAAAGCATCCCAAAGCTTAGAAAATACGTTGTTTGAGGCAGGACATTTGAGGCAATTAGGAAGCAACAAACCAGAGTCTACAGTCCTTGGATAGCAGGTGTATTTCATCAATAAATTAAAGTGATAGATCCTTTATCTCAAACAAAGTCATCTATAGGCACATTCTTTTCTCAAGTGCTTTATTAGACGTGACACTGGCCATTAAACCACTTTTTACAAGGAGTCATGAGTTAATTGTTTTTGCTATTCTTTCAGGCTAAATCTAGTTATATTTTACTGATGGGCAGCCTAGTTAGAAGTCTAGTACCTTTAAGTATCAACAGATCAAGTAAACATGTAATCCCATCAACAACAAAGAAACTATGACTTTAGTCTAAATTATGAAAACTGGAATGAGTAATTCAAGCAATAAGCTCTGAGGAACGATGGAGCAACCAGAGATACTATACCTAGGCGGAAAAAGATTTAGAAGAGAATAGGGTAATTATCCTCACATATTCAAATGATTTAGTCAGAAGCTGGCAATTAGGTGCATTAAATGACCCCAAAGAAAAAAATAAAGTTGTGGTTAGGGGTTATGAACTGGTTTGTTTAAATAAAACTTGATAAGAAAAATTTTTTAAATGATATGAATGGAATTATCTTTATCAGATGGCATTCCTCTGAAACTCAAAGGAAAGCTAGATGATCCCTTTTCTGGGGGTTGTAGAAAGAACACACTCCAACTTGACCCAGGTGGTTCTGCCACTCACCAGGAGATGCCTTTCCATGTTACAGTCCCTCTGAGCCTCTTATTCATTGTAAAACTCCACTAATACAATGGGTCCTGCAGGGGCATTGTGAAAACTTCATGTGATTAAAAAGTTAGAATGTACCTAACACATAATGGGCATTTAACATGTTAGTTGAAAATGAACCTGAAAAATTCTATTGGGTTTATGATAGGTATGTATAGTTAGAAAATAGCTCAAGGGATAAAGCATCCACCTATAAAAATACCTATTAAAAACAGATGAATCCAGATAGGCTTGCTTTTAGATTTTTCATACCTTTCATTATGATAGATATATAGATATAAGAATTGTAGTTACAGATATCTATACTGTCTATATTAGTCCTTACAATCTTACATGCCTTGCGTCAGAGGAAATCTATAGCAGAATGAGCATCGTATCAATCAATAAGCATTATGTGCATATGCATACAATTACAAGAACATCAGTCCACTAAATAAGTAGTGGCTTATTATACTGTCTTAGACAAAAGAAGTTCTGAAGAGAAAGTACAATTCTGACGTGGTGGTTCATGATCATCCGGGTGCCAGGTTCCTCTCTCTTTCTGTTCCAAGCACCTTTAGTGTGTTACCTTGTGGTGCAAGGTAAACACTGATTTTTCAGCCACAGATTTTGCATTATTTTATAGTGCCAAATCTCTTAGGACTCAAAAAGTAGCTATTTTAAAAGACACAACGCTTCCAGTTACATCTTACTGTCCAAAACTCAGTCATTGAATATATCCATCACCAAGTGATCCTAGAAAATACTCTTTTATGGGGCTGGCAGAATCCTCACTTAAAAATTGAGGATCTTGTGAGAATGAAAGAGACAATATTGGCTTAACACTTCTGCCACAGGTGAGTAACTCTAGCACCACATTCTTAAAGAAAAAACTCTGGACTTGTTTCACTACCTGAACAAATGCAGCCATAGATTCCCAGCATTTCATACTGTAAATTGTGGTAAAAACAATTTTTCCCTAGAGAACTTTGGAAACAATAGGGATGAGTAACCCAAAGAGATGCTATAAAATGTCAAAAGACTCCTTTTCTCAAGTGCTTAGAAATATGATTTCCTGTTATGCCCACAAAGATGAACTAGCTACAAATATCACACCCTCATTAAGAAACCCAAATTAATTGACTTGTTATATGGAGATATTAGATATAAATCATTTGAGGATTTGTAAACCATCTGTTAAATACAATTATCTTTGTCTCAGAAAGGTAAGATATATAACTAGCAGATGTAACTAGGAGTACTTAACAAAAAAATCAAATTTTTATTAGTAATCTATTCCATATTTTTAAAAACAGAAGTTTGCCATGAACTGACAGGAAATATTTATCCTTATACTTTTAGTTAGAAAGCAGCTTAATTCAAAATAAATTTAATTGAAGTATTTGCAGCATGAACGACTCCCCAAAATATAGCATCATTTTATAAGGTCAAGAAATCTATCAAATATATATATATATATATATATAATATTTCTTATTCTTTTATGGGACTCTTCTGCTAAGTGGTTAAGTTACAATGAAATCATATTCATGGTTATTAAAAATAATAATACTTTTAAGCTAGATCCTTAAAAAGCAACGCTTTTGTGATAAAAACCATCTAACTGTATTTTTTTGGAAATTCAATAAAATTTCTGTTAAAGGGAATTTTTAATAATTCATAATCATTCAGAAGATATCACTTGCCTAAAACTTTATTAATCATGAAGCCATCAACTCTATAACTGATGCTATAGTATAATTTCTCTTATTAAATATATTTTAAATATTCATGTAATACATAAGTATTTTATTTGATTATAAATATTTTAAAATTCACACAAATGATAAAGTAAAAAATAATCATTGATATTCCTGCATAAGGTTTTGATTATCCACTCAATTCTCTCTCTTATTATATGTTTAAAAATTTCTTTGGAATAGAAATTTTCATATTTTGAAGAATTGACTTTAGAAATGTTGGAAACATTCATTATCTGATATATAAAAATGAACAAAAGCATATTATAAAAAATGATTTCAAAATGTGCTTAACATAAGTTAAAGTTAAAACTGCATTGAATTCAGTGTCATTAGCAAATGATAAACCTCTAAAATTAGCTATATTGTCATCTACTTAAAATTGTGGAAGACTTAAGTGCTCCAAGCTTCCATTCTCTGACTCTAATGTAATACAGTGAGAACTTCATTATAATGTAATGTTCAAAACATTCACGATATTTAAAAAATTATCTCTAATTTTAAAAATAAAATTATTTTGCTATTACCGATATTATGCTTTATAAACAATTTCATATGGGAATTCTTGCAGTTTTCAATGGTATCCACCTTCAAATTAGCTCCTGTTTATTTCATTGAAAGTGAATTATGCTTCAATATCTAAAATTAACCAATTGAAAATATTTGCAATTTGCAACATAAATATACTTCCTTAATCAGAAGCTCATTGTTGTTCAAGACTTTAATAACAGCTCCTAATGGATCTCCCACCTTAAATTCTCATGCAACTTACAACAAATGTATGCTTTTAGGACAAAAATTTGGAATATTCTAAAGTGATTTTCATGTAAATATGTCAAATTAGCCAAAATAATTTTGACTTATGTAAAAGAGGTAATTTATTTCTCTGTGCATTTTTATTCATTACATGGAAATTTTAAGTAGAGAAAATAACACTTAAAATCAATTATCAAACATATACAAAATTCTATTTTCTGTATTAATCATTTTCTATACATTTTCTTGCCTTACTCACTTTAAAATCAGCATAACAAAGCCAATCTGTGAAAAAGGATCTTAGAAAGTTATTAATTTGCCCTGGGTGTCCTCTGTTGATAATTAGGAGCTGAGCTACAATTCAAAGCCAAATATATAATTCCAAATGCTATTTTTTAACCATTGTAATGTACTATTTTGCAGATATTCTTGACAAATGTAAAGAATAAACACCAATCATTTAAAAATACTTGCATATTTTGTTTGGTAACATGTTTTTTATTGATGTTTCTTAGTAATGCAGAATAATGACATTCATTTGGTATATAGGTACAAGAATATAACAAATTTTGATTATTTTCATCTCTGTTACTCCTCTCTCTCCTCCTCCCTCTCCTGACCCTCTTGTGCTCATCTAAAAGTCTAACTTCGAGTTTCCTGTCATCTCTCTTTTATTAACTTATTTATTTTTAGATTGCTTATAAGAAAAAACATGACATTTTTAAATTTCTGATGCTACCATATTATGCAGATGATCTCAGTACCATCCATTTCCCTGAAAACAACATGATTCTATTCAATTTTATAAAGGAATAATATTACATTGTGTATATTTTCTTTATCCATTCCTCTATTGATGGTCATGTAGGATATTTCCACATCTTAGTTATTGTGAATTGCTCTACTATAAACATGGGTAGTTCTCTCTAGTATGCTTGTCTAAGGGTCTTGTAGCTGGATCAAATAGTAAACTTATTTTTAGATTTTGGGGAAATCTCCACGCTAATTTCTGTAGGGATTGTACTACTTTACATTTCCACCAAGAGAGGAGGGGAATTTTTTTTCTCCTCCATCCTCTCCAGCATTTATTATTTTTTGTGTTCTTGATAACATTTATTCTGAAGGGGGTAAGATAGAATCTAAACATAGTTTGATTTGTGTTTCCCTAATGGCTAATATAATGAGATATTTTATTTTGTTTTTAATTTTATATTTAATATTTCCAACCATTATAGACTTGTATGTGAAATGGAAGGGAATTTGAAGTTTTCATTCTTGAAACTACTTTGACTCACATAGTTAAGACCTAACGAATGCTTTCACAAAATAAGCTCTTAGAAAATATATTACACAAATTAAGAAACTATAAATTGTTAATCATCTGAATTTTACTTATTAAACATAGTTTCCTCTGACAAATATATTTCTTGCTCATACCCCACCTTCATAAGGTTCATTCACCCACAAACCAGGTGGCTGAAAGTGTACAAAACCAAGACTTAGACTCCTTGTAGGTTAGAAGCAGCACTGCCTCCCTCCACTCTCCGTATGGTCCTCAGCTTCCTTGTGTTGTGAGCTCTTTGCTGTTTGTCAGGATGTTTGTTAGTAATTTCCACTGGTATTGGCTAAGGAGCCTACTCACGACCAAAATTATACTCCATTTGCATGTCTCTTCATTTGAATTCTTGAGCAAGCAGCACAAATAAGATGCAAGGAACATTTGGGAGATAAAATACAAAATAATGAATAGTCAAGTGCACATAATATTCAATTCAAAGCTCTGTAATAAAGCTAAATATAACACACAACCTGGACTCAGCTAAGGAATATTAAAGCACAATGTATTACAATTTATCAATAAATTAACAACTCCCCATAAGTCTCCCTCTCTTCCCTCTCTCTCCTATCTCCCTCTCATTTTCCCTCTCTTCCATCCTCTCTCTTTTTGGAAACCAGGTGCTAGTAAGCTATGCAGATATTTGAATATTGGTTATTTTGCTTTGTTAATGCCCTTCTGCTTTTGATTCTCTGTTTTCTCAACATGTTTCCTTGAACAATTCACTTCTTTCTTTTTTGTGGATGGATCCAATATTTACTTCTCTGGCCCTAAAGTTTTTCCTGGGCTATGATCTTGCCTTCTCTTGCCTTGTTGTCATTTCTTCTTTGATAAGTTTACTGTGCCCTGAATCCCATATGTTGAAAACTGAAATAATAATTGTCCACCAAAGGCAACTTCTCCAATAGGTGTTCTTGTTTCTATTGAGGACACCACTACAGTCACTGATCTAAGTTCAAAACATGAAAACTATTTCTATTTCGTTCTCTCCTCTTCTTTTTTTGCTTTCCACTGATCCAATTATTGTTCAGATTTATGTCTTTCATTGAGTAATATTACCCCCCTCAATTGGCTTCCTTTCTTTCCTGTCCCCACTTTTCTCTATTCAACTGCCAACTTGTTGTCTCATTAATCTTTCTAAAAATTTAAATCAAATTACATCATGTAAAAGACTCAAAGAATTTCAGTTTTGACTTCTGTCAAAGCTCTGAAGAGTCCCTCCATCGATGCAAAATTTCTCTAAACTTCCATAATCTGAGCCCTGCCTCTTGTGGTCATGTTGCTTTTTTCCTTTGGTCTCAATTTTGTCCTCTTTCTTTAACACCTATCTCAACTTCATTTCAGCATTAAAAAGGTTTTCTTCATCTGAAAGTATGGACTCTCTCGTCTCCAAACTTCCACATCCCTTCAGAGAATACATATCCTAAACTACTTCCATATTCTATCCTACGATTTGCTTACTAAACTTTGTCTAAGTTTTCCAACAAATCTTATCATCTCACTTTCCATAATGCTTAATAAAACAGCCAGCAATAGAAATGTATTGACTGAAATTAAAATCCAAGATATAAATGATAATACACTAAATAGCAAATGTTGTTTAAACATGAGAAGAACATATACATATAATATAAGAGCCAAATATACTTTACAAATCAACAGTAAAACCCTATATTCCATTACTGAGGAACTTCAGACTCAAAAGATTGACTCTGTCACAAGTCACATAACCAACTAATAGTAGACCAACTTGAACCTAAGCCTGCTTTCTCTCAGGATAGTGATCAATACAGGAAGTAAAGGTTTTGCTTTAAAATAGCTAAACATGCAGAAATGCAATCTTAGTGTCTATGGTTCACCTTCTCCTCTTTATTTATTACATGCAATATTAATTTTTCCCTTTAAATCATGTTCAGATATTAACAGACTTTCACATAAAGATGATGAAGACAAATTAAAGAATCTTCATCCAACTTCTTCCCAAATTAAGAATAGCCTAGGAAAGATACTTCAAAACTTAATTGTAAGAAGATGCATTTATTCTTCTCATAAATTTCAGGAGGGGAGGACAACAATAAACACAAGTGTGTGGCAAGACCCCGGAGGACTCTAAACCCCCTCCAACCTACACATCCGAAGTGGTTAATCTATAAATCCTAGTCATTTTCATAACATTATGATAATGAAGAACAACAGATGGTATGGACATTCTCTTCCCATTTGGATGAAGTGAACATGATTTCGGGGGAGACAGGAGTAATACAGAAGATGAGAAGAATTATCATATGATGTATTTTCTTTAATTAAAAAAGAGTAAGGGGCTTACAGTTCTTCCTGACTTGGAGAAGTAAAAAAATCCCAAGAATACACCCCTAAGAGAACAGAAAGTCCTTTCCAGTAGATAAAGTAAACTCTGGTATGGATTATTTTGCTCCATTTTGGAAAGTAATGTCACACTAGTAGCTGTAAATAGGATTTCTCCTAGCTCATCCTACTCTACATAAGGTTGACTACAGCAAAATCAGTGAGAAAAAATTGGAGAGAGAGAGAGAGAGAGAGAGCATGCAAAAGGGTAAGGGTAGGGGAAAGGGAAAGAGAAAATTGGACAGAGAGAGAGAAAAAGAAAGAGACAGGGAGAGAGGAAGAGAGGAGAAATAACCACATGTAAAAATGAAGGGCAAAATGCAGCTTGGAAATTATATATAATATATAATTATAATTATTATACTGTAATCAAATATTATATATCACAATATAATTATATTTCACATATATCACATTTCTATGAATCCTTTGCACTAGAGAACATAGAGAAAATTTATTCAATAAAACAAACCTCAAAAGTAAAAGCAAATAACTAAAAGCTCAGATTTACAAGGTTAAGAAGATTATTAAAAGCAAAACAATATTAATAAATTAGAATTTAAGTTGATTTCCCTTCCAACATGACAATTTCATGATTAATCACACACTAAGTAAGCTCTACTCCTCTTTCCCTACTTCTTCTGGACACCATGTAAATTCACTCTTAGGTATGAACACACAGCTAAACATTAAAACAGCTTTTGAAAATCAGAGCCCCCAAATTCAAAGACCCAATTCAAAAATGGGCATCAGAAATGAACAGACATTTCTCAGACAAAGAAGTAAAAGCAGCAAATAAACATATGAAAAAATGTTCAACATCACATTCAAGAGATGGTTGTTTGAGAGATGCAGATGAAAACAACACTGAGATTCCACCTCACCCTAGAAAGAACAGCTGCTATCAAGAAATAAACCAATAACAAATGCTGGCAGGGGTGTGGAGAGAAAGAAACCCTTCTCCATTATTGGTGGGAGTGCAGACTGGTGCAACCACTATGGAAATCAGTGTGGAGATACCTCAAAGAACTAGAGCTGGAGGTCCCATATGACCCAGCTATTCCCCTACTGGGTATTTTCCCAAAAGAATTAAAAGACCCATACCACAGAGATATATGTGTACACATGTTGATTGCTGCACAGTTTGTAATAGCTAAAGCTTGGAAGCAGCCCAAGTGCCCATCAACTGGAAACTGGATAAAGAAGATGTGGTATTTTTATAAAATGGAGTACTACTCAGCCACAAAGAATGGGAAACTAGAGTCATTTATAGCTACATGGATGCATATTGAAGTCATACTCTTAAGTGAAGTAAATGAGACATACATGTGTAAATAACAAATAGTTTCTCTAGTGTGAGAAACTGAGAGTGTAAATATGGACTAAAAGGATTTAATAACTAATAATTGATACTTTGAAATAGGAAAAGGTCCAAAGAGGTAGGTGTGGTGGGAGGAGATGGGGAAAGGAAAGAATGGAAAGGAAAAATTATGAGAAAAGAAAGAAAAATGGAAACGAAGCCTATGTAAATAGGGAAGGATGGAGGGGTGAAGGGTGCACAGGTAATGGGGAAAAAATAAGAACCAAGATACATCATGTACAGGTACAAGCACCCAATGATAAATGTAAATGTATTGTATACCTAAAATGTACCAATAAAAGAATTTAAGCAAAAAAAAAAAAGAAATAAAAAAAGATGAGATCCCTCCCCCCAAAAAATAGAGCTTTTGAGAAAAAGTTCCAACATGAAAGCTAGAGATCAATATAAACAAAAGAAAATCAAATGAAAGAAATAGTGTAGTGTGGCAAAGAAATTGAATAGACATTTCCTCAAAGATAATACACATGCTCTGCAAACGTACGAAAACATGCTCAACATCACTACTTATCAGGGAATGTAAATCAAACTTCAATGAGATATCATGCCATATCACTAAAATGACTGTTATAATAAAAATAAAGAAAAAAAAGAAAGAAAATGCAGAGTGCTGACAATGTGAAGAAATTGAAACAATGGTACCAGGTTTATACAATTATGAGTTATTTTACCTGCTATAAAAATAATCTGTATTTTCTCAAAAAATCTAAGAATAGAGTTACCATCTGATCCAACAATTGCTGATGTGTGTACATATGCAAAATTGAAAGCATAGTTTTAAAGAGAAGTTTGGAAACCCATGTACAGAACAGCATTATTCACAATAGCCAAGCTAGGAAAACAATCCAAATGTTTTTCAATAAATTTAATGATAATGTGCTATATAAATAGAGTGGAATATCATTCAGTCTCAAAGGGGAAGGAAATTCTGACAGATGCTACATTATCCTTAAACAGTGTGCTAAGTGAAATAATTCAGTCATAGAAAGAAAAATATAGTATTGAATTTACCAAGTTAAACAGAGTAGTCAAATTTTTACAGTTTTAGCTTGTCAACCTGAAAAAGTTCTGGAAAGAGACTGTATATGAATTTGAACATACTAAACACTTCTGAACTTCACATTTTTTAATATGACAAATTTTATGCTAATATATATTTTACCAAAAGAAAAGAGAGATAGGAGAAAATATTCCCATCTCCATGAGCCAAAACTCATGGTTAAAATAAAAGTAATGCTTAGAAAGCAAGAAAGAGGTCTGAAAAGTCAAATATTTGATAGCAGAAACAAAAATTCAGCAAAAGTGTAGGAGAATAAAATTGAAGAAATCTTAAAGAAAGGAAAAAAATCACAAAAGAAAAACTTTAAAAATGAAAAGGAAGGGAAATTGGGAAAAAATAAGAACCAAGATACACCATGTAAAGGTGCAAATCCCCAATGATGAATGCCATCATATTGTATACCTAAAATGTACCAATATACTTAATGAATAAAAAAATGAAAAGGAGATCAGGTTACTCTTCAAACTGAAAACATGAGTAACGGAAAGTAAAAAAAAGGGGGGGGGGGGGTAAATTGTCACAGAAATAATTCATATGACCTCACCTGACCAAAGAATATGGAATTTAGAGTGAAATCTCCACATGTGAATGAGGAAAATGAAAACTCACTATGATGTGGCAGTATTACAGAATTTTAGAAATTCAGAAATGAAATGAAGTCCTTAACAGCATTGAAAGAGTGAAGAGTAGAAAAACAAACAACAAAGAAACAACTAGGATATGGTATTTCAATAGACTTTTTGTCACAATGACTATAATCTATAGCAATGGAATAATGCCTTTAAAATCATGAGGGCAGATATTTAAAACTTAAAGTTTTCTACACAAATTGTCAGTCAAATGGGAAAAGTGAATAATGGCACTGTCTGATCTGTAAGGTCTCCAAAAATTTTCACTTCAATTTGTAGTATTATCAGTATGAACAACTGGAAGATTGATACAGTTAAAATAATTAAACTAAAGAAGACAGAGACACATGACACAAATAATATAGAATTCAATACAGTGGATACATAAAGGGGAATGACAGCACCATGAAAGAAGATCCTACAGCAGCACTTGCTAAACAGACTTAGAAACAATCAGTTCAGAATAAAGCAGAAGAGGGATGGCTCCAGGCATGATGCTATCAATAAGAAAATGATGATAGAATAATTGATGTGTTTCAGTGGGCTCCCCAGATACCAGCAATGTCAAGGAACTTGGTGGCTGATGAATTATACAGGATACTGAGCCAATGAAAGATCAAAATAATCATTAATTCCATGACTATTTCACAAGAAAAGACAATATAATCATAGCACAATACTGTACTCAGCTATAAATAATATTTATATTGTCATAAGTTGATGACAAAATTTAATTCACACAAAAAAGAGTACTACATAAACAATATTAGGAAAACGAGGTGAATGATAATATAGACATCAAAAAGAGCTAAATAGGCACATTTCATAATAGAAAGTTACTAAATAATATCTAAAACAAGGAGACCAAGATAGTTTTTTATATATATGGAGGCAACTAACAGAAGAAACAACATAATGAGTTTAAACTGTGACCTCAATAGATCAGAAATCAATAAAGGGGCAATGTAAAGTACTAAGCTTTTATTGCAAGGTTTTCTAGTGTAACAATTCAACTTTCTAAATGACATACATGTGTAATTTTATTTAAGTAAACAATTAAAAAAGGAAAGTTTCTTCATGCTTCCATGAAGACAATAACTAATACTGACTGGTAGAAAAAAAAAGACTAAAATCTGTAAAGGATTAAGGAATGAAATTGTGATCTCACACTGGTACATAGCCAAGTCTTAATTCTGTTTAAGTAAACATCCAGGCATTCTGAAACACTCCAACTTCCAAGGAATTCACCATATATGGGAGCATCTTTGAAAAACATAAATAAATAAAAACAGTGAAACTGCACATATAATGGAATCGATAAAAAAAATATTTTAAAAAGCATGCAGGCATTAGATTTAAAGAACAAAATAAAATATTATATACTTGGACTGTTAGAATAGAAAATAATTTTTAAAAATTGAAATGTATAGGAGTGAGAAGTAAAAGAATATGTGTATTAAATGTCTTTCGAAGTCTGTTTCAAATTGAAATTTGTGTCCCAAAAAATAAAACCCAATAATTCCAACTTTTTAATCTTTCCTGTAGGTTTTCCATAAATTTAGAAGGAACTATAGGCAATATTTATCAAAATGTTTAAAATTCCTTCAGATTTCTTGTAAGTTTTATAATTAAGTGAAAGTAATTTGAATAATAAGTTAGCATTCAAAATGCTATCCCACTTCACAACATTTTGTTTGTTATGAAATCATCTTATGTATGTTATTTTCTAACTTCATATGTACAGAGAAGGGATATAAATACTGTTAGCCTTACATTAATAATGGTTACTTTAAGAGTGTTGGGGGTTTTTTCCTTCTTTGTGTTCTAGTTCATTGTTGAATTGTTTACAATAAGACTAAATATTTAAATTTTTTATTTTAAAAGAGATAAAAATAAAAAGGAAAAGAAGAAACGCAGCTACCCACGAATGTCAATGCGGAATCCCAGTCCAAATTTTCTGTTACAGATAGGTTGCCAGAAGTTCTTCAGAACACCTAGACCCCATGTCTATCACAGGTGCATCTGAGGAAGTCCTCAGGCAGTTGTGCATCCTTAATGTTACCACCTTTACCTCCTTGTGCCCATCCTCTGCAAGCCTGGGGACTGTACAGGTCTCACAGAACACCGTATCCCTCTCTATACACACAGAATTCCATTTTATGTAGATATTTTAAGCCCATTTCTCCTTCATTGCTTCCCAGTATTATCCCACAAGGCTAAATCTGAGCAGGTTCAGACGCTTTGGATTTATATACGGTGATTCCCCATGCTTATACAGACAAGCTCATCATGCCCTTTCCAATCTACCATTTATTTTCCCTATTCTTTCCACCTCTTACCCTACACCTCACTCTCAGCATGCTAACCTGCTTGTGGTTAGTATGCTAAAATGGTGCTTGTCCTTTGCCCTGAATAGCAAGTTGATTTGCTTCCTGGCGAATACCAAAAACTCAATCTGATGTTTTGTCTTGTTCATGTGTAGTGGGGAAGCTAGGAGCACCCCCATGGCTCCTTGATGTTCTCTCCTGTGTAAGGAACAGGAGGGAGATTCCTAAGGAGTCTGTGAGCCTGATAAACCAAGCAAAATGGTTCCCAAAAGACTATCTATAGATCTATAGAATTAATAATTTTAAAACAGCAGTCTATCAAAAAGGGACTAGAACAGGAGGATAGAGAAAGATGAAAAACAATCAGAGTAAAAAGACATCCAAAGGAAATAAGTAACTATAGCTTTCATCCATTTCCTTTTTTGTTTTTTTCAGTACCGGGAATTGAACTCAGGGCCTTGTGCTTGCAAGGCAGGCAAGGTGCCACTGAGCTACATATGTCTTTTAGAAGAAACACTTCATTTGATGATGATGACAGAGCTGATGAAAGAAACTACAATGATTTCCAAAGTGGTTAAGATCCAGGTGGTGGGCCAGGGATTTAGCTCAGTGGTGCCACGGCCTGCCTTGAGAGTGCAAGGTCCTGAGTTCGATCCCCAGTATCAAAAAAAAAAAAAAAAAAGATCTAGGTAATGAAGAATCTAAACTGAGGCTGTGTTAAGGAGGTGAACCCTAAAATGAGGTAAATCTGTAAATCTGTGCTTAAAGGAGTATACAATCACTCCCACGTTAAGATGAACTGTTTGAACAAGCTGTAATGTATGGCTCCTGCAGCTCCAGGCAAAGTGCATAAGATAGCTGATTTAGAAAGAAGTGTATTAAAATAAACATGATATTTAACTTTCAGGCCTTATCTGTGTAGTGAGGATCTCAGAACCTCTGTGCCATCTAAAAAGGAGCAGCTGAGGATCAAATTCCAATTGTAGTATTTGGCTTATTCTTTTAAGGTACATGATGAAGCTATTTAAGAACATTCTGGAAAAGTACAGTGGTCCTCTCAGCTTTTTCTCTAGATGGGACCACGTGTAAGGAGAGTGGCTCCATAGACCACCATGTATCCCCTTCACTGCCCTTTGGCTCTGCTCACCCTTGGTTCCTGACACATCTGAGCTCCTTTTCAAATAAAAAGACCTTTGCCTAATGTCTAAGGTGATCTGAGATGACAGTCAAGAAAGTGGGCAGGTCTTCCTTCCTCACACAAGGCTGTGCAGTCTTCCCTTGACAGCACCTCTGAATCTCTCTCAAAGATGCTCTGAGCCCAGTCAGTGGAGGTGTTTGTCCATCTCTCTGCCTCCCTCTCTGAATGCAGGCAAACTGAAAAAAAGGGTGTCAACTGCCAGGTGGCTTGCAAACAACTGCCCCTGAGAGAAATGAGAATTTTTGTGGGATAGTTTCTAGCTTTCCTGTGTGGATGTGATTTTCTTCTTTTTCCATGCAAGGCTGCTGCATCCCCAGTCGCTGTTGAGGACAAAGCCCCAGTGACCAGCTCCTAAGGGTTTCAGCACTTCCCAGTAACATGGAAGGATCAACCTTGACATGTGGTTCTTTGAGAGACTATCTGTATTCAAACGTTAGCCTCTGAAGATTCAAGTCTGTTCACAATGCAACATGAGTTCATTCCCAGGAGTTCCAAGACCCCAAAGCCTCAAGTGTTCCAGCATCATTCAAAAGTGCAAAGATCCCTCTAAGACTCAAAGGAAACTCATCTGTGAGTCCCTGTTTTGTTTTGTTTTGTTTTTGGTAATAAATATCATGGGTAAAAATGATAGGACAGGCACAGAGTAAACATTCTCAGTCTAAAATGGGGAAGTAGAGAAAGAAAAAGGGAAGAATCAGCTGCGAGCAAGAAAAAAATTCAGCAGGACAAACAAAATTCTGTATATGTAGCATATAGGCAGACAGTGGGCTCCTAAGGGCCTGAGCAGCCCTTTGTGAACTTTGCTGATGACAAGCCACACAAGTGCTGTTTTAGGGTCATTTTGTACATTTCCTGCCACTTTGTCCTGTGGAAATTGCACATTTCTGGTACCTGTGTCATCCAGGGGTCCCCACTGCAGCTTCACTTCCATGGCTCCACGGTATATCACCCAAGGGGAGACTCCCTGCAGTGCCTTGGATCCTATATCACACTGTCTGGCCTTCTAGTCTTTCTTTTGAAATCTCTGGGGAAGCCACCATGCCACCATAACTTTGAAACAAATTTGCTCTTCTCTATCTCTGAGCCTGCCTTGGGATTCTGAGATCCCCTTCAGGAATGTTTCCTATTCCTGATGCAAGAAATTTGGCTTCTTTTTATGCCTTTACTTGATGATAATCTCTTTAGCAACCACACCTTCCTTAGTTGCATCATTACAGGGTTGTTGTTTTTTTTTTCAATCTTTCCCTGGCCAAGCTGCAAATTTTCCAAATCTTTTTACTCTGCTCACTTTTGTCTCTGTTTTAAAATGGCTAATGACATCTATGGCACACTCTAAATGCTTTGATATCTTGGTATCTCTTCTACCAAATAAATTAGTCTACCACCTGTGGGGAGCAATGCTACATAATTTTGGGGAAAAATAATTTGATTAGGCCTAGTTCTCCTGCCCGCAGGCCAGCTACAGCATTTGGAAACATGGTTCCAGTTTGGTCTCTGGTCACAACTGAGACCTCAAGGATTCCATGGTGCTGTGATGCTCTAAGGCAAGACCACACCTTTGGGAGGCATCCTGGGAGGAACCAAATCTTGATCTGCATAGTTCCTCATTGATCCAGGAATTCCTTCACTCCCCAGTCATCTGTTACATGTTTTTCTCCTGATGTACTGAATAAAAGGTGCGGCAAGCTCCCAGGCTTTCCTCTTTGCCGCCCAGAGCAGCACTGATCAGCCCCAAAGCTCAGCTTCTTCTCCAAGTCTCATATTTTCTACCTTTCCTGTATAATAAGTTAATTCGCCTTGGGCTGTCGTGGCTCACAGGAGACTAGGACTTACTGCAGAGGTTCTAGTAACATCCCCTTTCCCTGTTTCCTACAACCACCTTTAAGTTTCTTCTTCTGTAACATTTTCCATAAAGTTTCAGGGCATGGATAATATACATTCCAATTCTTTGCCTTGGTGTAACAAGGATGGCCTTTTCTATGATTCCCACTAGAATCCACATTTCCCTATGAAATCTTATTACCTTTACCTTCACTGTCCACATTTCTTTCAGCATTCTTGTCTTCAAAGCCTTCACTAGAACTGTCCATAATGCTCTGATTACAGTGTGCACTTCTTCTAGACTCCTCTTGCAAACTCTTCCTATAAGCGAATTCCAAAGCTCTTCCACATTTGCAGATATAGTGACAGTAATGCCTCTACTTCTTAATAACAATGTTTTGTATTACTAGCCTTGCATTACTGCAATGCAATACCACAAGAGGCAACTAATTTTATAAAGAGAAAAGATTTAATTAGTTTGCAGTTTTAAAGATTCAATATCTAAAATAAAGAACCCCAGTTGTTTGGCTTCTGGGGAATGTAGATGGCAACACATCTTTTGGGGAGAGAACATGTAGCAGGTGGCGCAGTCTCCTATCAGAAATAAGAAAGGATAGTCAGGGTCTCACAATCCCTTTTTGAGTGCACACCCACAAAGGCCTGAGGTCCTCTCAGCAGGACCGCCCTGTGGGTCTGTTAAATCCCAACTGTGCCACAAACCCTTAGCAAACGGGCCTTTGTCAGGCACTTTGCCTATTTAAATCATAAGCCCTATATTTTTTGTGTGTTCCACAGTTTCCATCTCCACTCGCTTTCTAAATGACTTGCCTCAAACACTGTCCTCAATCTCTACATCACTTCCATTGATACAAATGCATACTGCAACTTTGCTGACACTAAACAGATTCTGATTCCACATCCCTATCTACCTCTGACATATATCTGCTTTCAATCGGGTGTGGTGGTGTACACCTGTAATCACAGGACTATGGAGGCTGAGGCAGGGAGATTGCCAGGAGTTCAAAACCAGAATGGGATACATAGTGAGTTCAGGGCCAAGTTGAACTACATAATGAGTCCCTGCCTCAAAAAAAAAAAGACACACATATATGTATGTATATATATTATATTATGTTTATACAGTATATATATATATAAAATAAGTAACATATATTATTTATATATAATAGATAGTATGTATTATGTAATATATATTATGTATTATCAGTCAGTCCTCACTAGAGAAACGTTAATACAAGATATATAAATTTGCAATAATTTACAAGGTAGGGTTACAATGACCGCCCACAGAGTCAGATATGGAAAAGTGCAAGAGGCCTGTCTGTGGGTGGGAGATATGAAGGACCAAGTACGAGGCCTCCCTGTGGAGTACCATGCAAATCTGTATTGAGAGGCTGAGGGGTCTGAGACGGAAGCCAGGAGAAAATGACCCAGATAAAGGTGAAGACTGGAGCTTCTCCAAAGAAATAGAAGTGAGCCTTCCTTCTTTGTTTCCCTTTTATACCATTCAGGCGACAAGCTACCCAGGCTTAGTCTTCTGTTTTCAGTAAATGCCTTCAGCCACACACAGAACTATGCTGATCCAATAGTTTAGTTGGGTGTTTCTTACTAAAGTTAACACAATCAGTTAATTATCATATGTATCTACTTTTTCAGCTAGTAAGCTGCCTCACAAGAATTGTTTGCAAAGACAATTTCAATTTCTCATCTTCAACTTTTCCATGAATCTAAACTCATCAGCCGTTTGTCTCCAAAATCCTTGGAAAACATGTTTATTAATGTCCTCAATACCTTCATATTGGTAAATACAGTGGCTAATGTACTCAGTTACCCACAAGTCATCCAGTGGTTACTTCCATATGAAATGTAATAAAAATGGTATCCTCAGAATATGTAAGTATAGATCCTGCTATAATTTCCTAAGACTTAATTTTAGAATAAATGTTATTCATGGCTCATCCATATTGCTACATATAACTAGGGGGATGAATTAGTCTGTTCTTATTTGCTATTACAAAATGTCTGAGGCTGGAGAATTAGCTCATGGTTCTGAAAGTCTACCAGCATGTCACCAGTATCTTCGTGGTTTTCAGTGAGGGCACTGTGCTGTCTTAAACACATTGTAGAAAAACATCACAGAAGCCAGTGCATATGAAAGCACACATGCAAGAGTAAGATGGAGAGAAGGCTGACTTGCTCTATAAAAATCTACTCTCATAATAACTAATCTAGTGCCTCAAAACTTAATTTCTGAGAGAACTAGACCAGTCTCCTGGGGAAGACATTAATCCACGCATAAGAGTGGAACCCCGTAATCTAAACATATCCCATTAGGCCCCACCATGACTCAACACAGTTACACTAAAGACTAAGTTTCCAGAATACGAACCTTTCAAGCTAGCTATAGACAATCCAGAGCAGTGTAGCTCATTTATTTCACTATTGAATGATATTTTAGTATAAATGGATTTTATTCATAATTGTATTGATTACATTTTTCTTGGTTTTCTATTAAAGATATTTCTTTAGGTTTAAATTTCTAGTAAACATCCTTATACATAACTGCTGGTATGTATGTACGATATTTTCTCTAGGGCATATCTAAGGAAATTGATTCTATAATCATTTTTCATGTGAATGTTCATTTTTACAAAGTAATGTCAAAATATTTTCAAAAATGATTACTTACAGCAATTTATAAGAATTTTTAATACGTATCTTCTCCAACATTTCATTGTATCAAATTAATCAATTTTACAACTGGGCCAGATATAAAGTAGTGTCAATTTACAGTCTTGAATTACATTTTTCTAATATCAAATGAGGTGGAATATCTCCCTACATGTTCTCTGAAAGAATATTATTCATTTTCTATAGAATGAATGTTCACATATACCCCCATTTTTCAAGTGAGCTGTTGGATTTTTCCTATTAAGTTAAAGATTTAATATAGTTTTTACTTAATATTTTGTCAAGGATCAAGTTGAAAATATATTATTTCAGATCATAAATTTTTTTTTAATTTCCTTTAAGATTAAGTTGTTATGATACTATCCAATGTTCGGAAAAGAAACAAAATGGTAGGTCGCATAATCTTCAGTATTACTCAAAAAGACCACTGGTGATTATTTAGATAAATATACTTACTCAAACCCTCTGTTTACTACAATTTAAAGGCCCTACATTTTGAGGTATTTCCTGTTAACTTGTAGATGTTGATCTCCTACAGATAAAAATAATCTAAACCTGGCTAACATAGTAACAATAAAAATTATACTTTATTTTCTCACTGGCTATACTAGTTTTGTATATAGTGATTCAGTCTTATCCTAACATGTGTATTAGACTGGTCAGGTTCAACCAGAAGAGAACAAGTATGAGATTCTAAATCTATACATATTGTAATATATTATATATTGCATATTTAATATATATGCATATTTAATATCTATTTAATATATTTCTGAATATTTAGAAGGAATGTTGTTATGCAATTGTAGAGGATAGTTAAGCAAGTCCAACATCTGTAGGACAGGTAGAGGGGACAAGATCACAAGCAAGTGTGACCTCAGTGGGCAAGGGCTGAAGGTGGAGTGGAAGTTTATGAGAAGGCAAGAACCAAAGATTCATGAACTGATTTATTGTTCACAGGCAGCAGTCAGAAAGGAAGGTCCAGCAGGAAGGGAAAGTAATTGCAGGCTCAAGTGTTCTCTGTGGAAAGCTGCGGGTTCAGAGGTTAACATCCTCTTCTGAATCTTCCAAGCTGGTTGAGAAGTCTTCTTCTGAAGTCTTCTTCTGAATTCTTCCAAACTGGCTATGAGGTTTAGACCTCATAAATTTATTTTCTCTTTTAATAAACTTAATATCATCTGATATAAAGACCTTTAATTACATCTGAAAAATTCCTTTAGAGGAGACCTAGACCTAGAATTGTATTTGATTACATAACTGAAAAGCATGTCTTCCAGAAATGGTCCCTGGCTCCTGTCCTGATACTCTCTCTCACACCCAGGACCCTCATAATCCACATTAACAGGAAATATACTATCAAGGGATCTCTGGGGCCTGAGGTTTAGTCAAGTTGACATTTCAAAACACCTTCATATATACAGATAGAGACATAAATGTAGAAGTAGGTTTGTATGAAAATATGCTAACATGCACACATTCTGCATAGACTCATATACAAACATATGCTTCGTTTCTTGAATACCTTTTTGATTGGTTCTCACATTACACTGTTTCCTTCATTCACATTTTTGAATTATCTTCATCTTATATCTTATTCCTATAAAATTCATAATTTTATCATTTTAGAAATTATACTTTACTGGTGTTTGGAACTTCCACAGAGATTTGAATGTGGACACACTTGGTCAAACCAAGTAAACATCTTGCTAAAAGTATTTATGTACCTAATCCAGGTAGGCATTTTCTTATATTCTGGAGTAAACTTCAACAGCAAAAGAAACCTTGAAGTTTGTCTATCTAGTTTTGTTTTTGTTTTTAGTAGATCTTATTTATATGTTGGTTTACAAAGGCAATAAATTGCTCCCTATTCATGGCAGCAGTAAGTACCGATTTAATTTCACAAACGATCACTTGGCGATTTCTATAGTGATGGTTGGTTCTGTATTCCTTGGAAAAAGAGATGACAGAGAATTCATTTAGTCACTTTGTGTGTCATCTTATGATCTCAAATCAATTAACAATTTATGTTCAGTGGGAATGATGATCTTTGAGAGTGAGCCTTGAGAGTTTCTATATCTCTTATTGATGACTAAAGCTGTAGAACTTAATATATAAGATCTTTCCTGATATTCAGAAAAGTCTTTCTATTTTATTGAGTGTAAGTATTTTTGTCTATCTGGACGGTATTAGTAAATTAGATTATTTATAACATTTCCTAAATTAAAAGAACTGTTTTTGAAATTACTTTATAAAAATAAATAGATACTTTTATAAATCAAATACAGAAAACTGCACAGAAACATAAGGAATGTGCCATTACATTAGATGTCATACTAGACAAAAATCTTCAAGGAAACAGAACCAGTGGAATATAAGAAGTTATACAAGAGGACATCTATTATTGGAATTTTCCCACATGATCATGGAAGCTAACAAGGCCCACCCTCTATGCACTGGAAACCTAGGAAAGCTGGTGTTACAACTCTATATTAATTTCAAATATTGAGAACCAAGAAAACTGATGAATAATGGCCGGCCTAAGGCCAAAGGCCTGAGAAAGGGGAGGGGCACTTCTGGTGAACATTCTGGAATCTAAAGGCCAGAGAGCCAGGAGCTCCAATGTCTGAGGGCAGAAGAAAATTGATGTCCAGCTCTGGGGGAAAAATAGATAAATCACTCTCACTCCTCTTTATTTTTCCATTGTGCCCTCAAACTATTGGATGTTTTTCATCTACATAGGCAAGAATGAATTTTCTTCAATTTACCAATTGAAATAGTGTTTGTTGCTGGTTTGTTCCATGATATTAAAAAAAAAACTGCTAAAAAACAAAACCTTAGGAATAAGTGAAAACAATAAAAAATTTAAGCAAAGGAAAATTCTATGTCCCTTAATTTATATTTGCTGAGCCAGAGAAGAAGCTATAAGAGAAAACTCAGAAAAATTGTTTCCAAATTAACTGTTCATTTATAAGATAATATTTTAAGGGGAACTCATAAATCTGTAATGTCAAATAATATGATCACACAAAATTAGAATTTGCGTTTTTCTTTGTTAAAAGAATAAATTGGCTTTAGTAGTCTTAGTGAGGGATAGTAAAACATTAATTTTGCCTCCTATGTAATCAACTCAGAAAGCAAAGATCCCATATTTCATCAAAATAATCTTTGTTCTTTTTATTGACTTTATCATGTACTTAATTAATTAAAAATAAATACTTTCTTAGCCATGCAAAAGCTAAAATTCCTTACAAGTGTGTTTTCTTTTTCTGTGTTTAATTTTAAAATTTACTGCCCTTTCATTAATCATTAAGTATCATTTCTCTGAAATTCATAATTTTAATCTAATCTAGTAACAAAGTCAACTTGTTGACAACTCTAGATTTTCCTTTTTTAAGATTAGATCAAGGAAAAAGAAAGCACTAGAGTTTCTTCCACATCTCAAAACAATTTTGAGATTTCCAAAGCTGCCACTAAAAAATATTGTGAAGATATGTTGTTAAAAGTGATGTTAGAAAAAAAATAGAGTTCTTTCTCCACATTTGTAATTAGTTTCATATTATTGTATGAGCTACATGGAAAGATTTCAAAACAACATGTTCAGATTTCCAGAGGTCAAGTTTGAATACTCCATGGGGAGGCCTTGAAGATTATCCCTGCCCTGGTGACTATATGTCTTTACCTTCATGATACATATTGATCAAACTATAATGAAATAGTGGAATAATGTAATCCAATAGAAAATTTATTCTCCTGAATTCTAGTATTATTGGTAACTATAAGAAATTACTAGGTATTCAGTCTCATAAAATACATCTGCTTCCCTCTGATGTCCACCTGAAGAATCTGCTAAAAGCTATGGATTAAAATTGTGCCACAAACCTTGTGAAAAGAATTATCTAAGGTACTGTGAATTACTGGTACTTCAAAAAATAGATTTTTGGTAAAAACTTATAATATGACATCCCTTAGATAACTTCCAGACCCAAAACAATAGACCGATTGAAAATTACAAATTCTTTTAGATCTAGAAGAGATGTCATTCATGAATGGAAATGGTTGATTCAAAATCCATCAGAACAAAAATTAAGTACTTAGACTATACTGATGACAGAAGTTTTATTGTGTATATTGTGTTTATTTGGAATGATGTTGATATTTTAAAATTTCTAGTTTATTTTTATTAACAATTCTGGTGTAATATGCCTGCATAATAAACTTGAATAGATTTAAAGTCTACAAATAAATAAGTTTTGACATACCCTGATATTATCATCACAATCAAGATTACAAATGTATTCATCACCTCCAAAAACAGTTTCCTGGTAAAGGTTTATAATTCTTCTCTCCTGCACCAACTCTAACCCAACCTATCCCCGGGAAATCACTTTTTGTCATCATAGATTAATTTGTATTACATAGAATTTCATAAAATTGAAATCAAACTGCATATTTCCTTTTGTGATCTCATATCTTTCACCCAGCACAATTATTTTGAGATCCATTCATGTTAGTGTGTATCAATAATTACTTTCTTCTTATTGTTGCGTACTATTAGGGATACAACATGTTTTCTTTATCCCTTAGGCTATTGATAGACATTTGGGTTGCTTACCATTTGGGGTTATTACAGATAAACCTAATATGAGATTCATGTATGGTCATTGCTTAGGTATATGCTTTTCTTTTTCTTGGGTGAATGCCTACAGGTGGCATGACTGGGTTATACAGCAGGTGTATACTGAAGGTTTTAAAAAACTGCCAAAATACTTTTAATGCTGTTACAATATTTTTATTTTAATCTCTAGTATTTTTTCATTTCTTAGAATTTCCATCCCTCTGCTTACATTATCCACCTGTGCTTTCATAGTTTATATTTTCTATTAAAACCTTTACTTAGTTATTAATCATAGGTTTTTAATATTTTCCTCGTCTAATAAATCCAATATTTCTGCCATTTCTGACTCCTATTTTAAGGCTTATTTAGTTCCCTAAAACTATATTTTTTTGCATTTTAGAATACTTCAAAAATTTTTTCTTATTGATAAACAGTGGCCATGATATGTTAAAGAAAAGCAACTATTTTATCTCATAATACAATAGTCAGTTGTGGGATAAGGAAAACATTTTATTGCTCCATGAGTAAATCTTAGTTTTATGGTGAGCCAGTATCCCTAGCTTGTGAACTCTATTGACACTTCTCATTAACCTCCTACACACACGCACACACACACACACACACACACACACACACACACATTAGGTAAGATGGTATTGCTGGGCTAGAGATGCATGCATGTTTCTTTTTCCCCAGGGAAGTTAGGTTCTCATAAATCCCCCGCAATTTGAGACCCCTAAAGATACAAAACAATTTCTCCTAGTTATGAATAGACCTATATGATATGTTTTTAAATTGTTTCTTTTTTTCCCAGTCTCCATTAGAATCATGCAAGAATTTTTTTTCTAATATTGACTTTAAGGAACTGGTAGAGTTATTGGAGACAGAAGTCAAAACACTGGGGGCTTCTTATAAATGAGTCTCCTAGAATTTTTAAATCACATATTTATCTATCCTGAACCTCCAGCAATCTGTCAGCTTAGGTTTTTGTGCTCAGCCTGGGCTCTTTCTGAGATATCTGCTGATAAGTTCCTGCTCCTGGGAGTTGTAATTCTCAGTCACCACCCATCTGTTTTTCTGGTTTGGAAGACATTAGTTGCCACTTGAATTCATTTCTCTGACAGATCTAAGGTAACTTCCTGATTTTTCACTTTGTTCAGCTTTTTATTTTTTGTTAGACTGGAATGACAAATTTCCAACCTCTTTACATGTCAAACAAAAACCCAGCAGCTTGTATTATAATTTTAATATTCATATTGTCTGTAGTGATGTCATCTCTTATTTTTGACACATAATTTTTGTCTTACTTTTCCAAATAAGTTTGGCTAGGAATTTGTTGATCATATTAATATTCTGAAAGAGCTAGCTTTTTATTTTCTTAATTTCTCTTTCTTTGATTTCTACTCTGATCTCTATTATTTACATGTATCTGCTCGCATTAGGTTTAGTTTGGTATTTTTCTTACTTCTTAAGGTGGTCTTGTCTGCTTTTTTAGAACACTACTTAGCCAAATGTTTGTTCTAAATCTGTGTCATTCTAATTCAATCCGTCTATCTCCACGTGAATGTTCTTCAGGTTTCAAATCAACTTAGATGTAACTAGAAAACAAAGTAATTCCCATGTGAAGTCTATGCATTCTCAATTTGGAATGTAGACATCTCTTCCCTGTAAATGGATTTAAAACCTTAGAAAAATTTCTTCTCAATTGAAATGATGGTGAAAAAATGTTAAATACCTTCTAGTACAATGTATCATCTTTTTGACCTTGAAAGTACTCACTAATAAATAATTTATTTTTCAGTTGACCTTTTAAAAGTACTTAACTCAATATTAATTTTTGCTTTCCAGGATCTCGTTTCCTTAATGAACTTAAGTAAATAATTTAGAAATCTGGTATCTAATTTCTAAATTACTTTAATTTTATATAACCAAACAAAGCAGAAATACTTATGCAGGTGCATTAAACTAAAAAGTGTGAAACTATATTATTAATAAATTAAAACTCAAAAATATGATTCTCAGAAAAGTTATTAAATAGTGAGGAGATTAAAATACTAATTCCTCAGTCTTTCAAAAGGAACATCTGTGAATAAAAAAAAAATCAACAAGGAAGTGTTTTCTTCTAAGTAGATGTGTATTTGTTTTCACATTCTATCCAGATAATTTTGTTTCATCAAAAATATCATTTGATTTTAAATTCATTGGGAACTTTACCATTTCTTACTTTGTTATTCCTTTTCCCACTCATTCCTTCTTTCTTACAAGAGCTCAATAAATGAAGGTTGTGGAGCCCAGTTTTAATAACTCCCAACAATTATTTTCTCTCACAATGTTAAAAATGCTACTCCTGAAATATCACACCTGACGTCAAATAGTACATATTTTTCCCTCGTCCTTGACTGTGAACTGGCCTCAAAATTTGCTTTGACAAATAAAACATTTTGAGACTTTCAAGAATAACCCTTATAAGGGCTTGAAATTTATATTACATTGTTGTCTTTTGAAACTCATCTTGCAACTGCGAGACTATCCCCTTCTCCTGGGGGAGTGCCACAGGAAGAAAAATCAAAGTGCTTCTAATGACAAACCCAGCTAAGCATACAGCACCAACTGCAAACTGTGAGAAGAGTCATATTTTACCCTTCACAGACTGCCAGATGCCTTGAAGCAGAGTCATCCAGCTGAGTTCAGTCAGCCCACAGAGCTGGAAGAAGAGACCGGTGGTTACTTTCAGACAGCTGACCATTTAGAATAGTTATGCAAGAATGGAAAACTAAAATAAGGCTGGCAGAATATATGATTTTTAAATGTTTTGTTATGGTGAGCAGAAATTAAAATTCTAAAATTTCTGCTTCCTCTCTGAAGTAAATTAAGTATGAGAGGTATCCTGATATATTTGAGGGGAAAAAACATGGGAATGAACAGGTTAATATCTGTTATAATTACCTATGCATTAGCAGACCTGAAGGACATTTACAAAAGAAAGTTCAAGGGAAAAGTCCTTGAAATAAGATACAAATTTTTAGCTGCAGTGAAAATAGTTTTGTTAAATAGGAAAGTACATAAAATATGTTTATAGGGTTTGATGTTTTTTCTGTTATAATTAACAAACTTATCACTATGATTAATTAAGATTTCATGTCAAAATTCAAAATTATTCCTTCTCTTTTGTCAAGGAATTGGGGAAAAAAACTTAGATTATTAGAATATCATGAATTTTGGCCAAAAATGTCATATACAAATAAAGTATTATTCAAAATTTATAAGGAGCAGTGGCTAAATAAAATAGAAAGCATGCCTCACATTCTAACAAAATGTGTATGACAATATAATATAAAACACCTCTGAAAATTCCTTTGTGATGGTTTAAGAGCTCAAGAGTTTCAATATTAATAACAAATTCATAGAAAGGAGAGTCAAAATTACCTTAGAATCATTATTCTTCGATTTTCTGTTTACATTGTATTTACTTACTTAAACAGCTTGCCAGCTCATAGATTTCATTTGTGGCATAAACTGTCTGTATATGGGCATTAAACATCTAAGATCTTTTGGTTCGTAGATCTGAGGGACATGAAAGTAAAGGTTATCAAAGCAGTAAATTATCATTACGCCAGAGAGGATACTCAGCTAAACGAAGATTCACAGTGAACATAGCAAAGTGTTTTATGATATAGTGAGAAGTTGGGAAAAACAAGCAGCATGCCTCTCCATTTGGACAATATTACAATAAAATATTTTTATATTATATATTTTATATATTTTATATTATATATTTTATATATTTTATATTATATATTTTATATATTTATATTTTATATTTATATATTTATATTATATAGGTCAAAGAGCTTGTAAGTAAAATAGGGCTATACAAAGTGCCTCCAAACCACTGTTCAGCTTAAGTCTAAAATCAAAGACTTTTTTGTTTTAGCTCTAACAATGAAACTAAAAAATGCAAGTATACTTTGACCTATGCAGTCCATTTCAAGGAATGACAAAAGTTTAATACATATCTACCTAAGACAGTTATTAAATACAATTTGTAGTAACATTTAAAAATACCTTAACAAAATATCTGTCAGTTAGAGACTTTATAATTTATAGTATGTACGTACATGCGATGGAATAAGATGTATTCGTAAAGACAATAAGGTAGAGTTATACTGATATGAAAAGGTATCTAAGATATTAATGTTAAGAAACAAAACGAAATACAGGAACAAAATCTTGGGGAAATCATGAAGAATATATGAAGAGCTGTACATAAGTGGGTATATGGATTGGGGTTCTCTAGAGGAACAGAATATAATTATGCCAGGGAACTTGTTTGATAGACATACAGGATCACAGGTGGGATTCCACAATGACTGCCTGTACCTAGGACAGCCAGAGAATCCTGTAGCTGCTCAGTGCAAGAAGCTGGAAGCTGCAGAACAAGAGCAATCAAAAATGCAGCACAAGTCTGAGATTGCAGACCTAGAAGCTCCGTGGAGTGAAGCTGGTGGTGTTCCACCTGCAAAAGCTGAAGAAGTTGGACTCTGATGTCCACAAGTGAAGGAACAGCAAAGACACCCCTACTCTAGCAGAATGGAGCTCGTGAAATGCAAGTCAACCTCCTTCTTCTTTCCCCTTCATTCCTTCTGAGCTGCAAGCTAACTGGGTGGTGCCCCTCACAGTCAGCGTAGATCTTTCTCCCTTAGTTTGCTGGTCTACATGATAATCACCTCCGGAAATATCCCCCAGACACACCATTTATCAGTATAATCTGGTAGGGTCTTTTGATTCAGTCAACCTGATGATCATGATTGTTGCCACAAGTCAGCCCTTGTCAACTCGACAATAAACACAAATTAAACATACTTAATCTTCAAATATAGACAGTAACAAGTTCATAATTCCACCTACTAGGATGCAATTATCATGTATACAACTGGAAATGCTGATTCCCTCACAAGAATACGAGGCAAAGTTTTTCATTGGGTGATCCCTACTCTTCCCCTGACATTCCATAACTTAAATATTATAATGTGGACTTAACAATACTTAAGTACTTACATTATCAATCAACATTATGTTATGTGGTATAGGAATACAAAGGAAAAAAATGAAAATATCTGCTTGGATATGTGTGTATGTGCACAAGTATTTTCTTAAGAAGACCTGTACTCATGACAGATACAATCCTTGTATCTGTAACTGGTCATGCAGTTGTAATTGGTTTTTATAACTAACTTCTTCTTTTACCTGTTGTGTATTTCCTTGGCATTTAGCAAGAACTTCAGCAGGTTTTGGTTCTTATCTGGCGTGGTGACATATACTTTCATTCCTGAAGGTTCTGGGATATTTGTCATCTAGTTTTCCACTGACATTAATAATAGGGCACAGTAATACTAGGAGACACATTAAGGCAATGATGGAGAACTTTCAGAGTTCTAAATGATACATACAGCCTGCGGAGGCACGTGTGCCATAGGCTCACCACCACTGCCCTAAGGGATCTCCTGCACTCTAAATATACTCTGCTTTACTTCCATTGTGAAAGAGTAGTCCAATTTCCCCTTGGTAGAATGGACCAATCTTTCTTATCAACAATGTGACTAGATTTATACTGATACAGAAAGATATCTAAGATATTATTCTAAGAGGAAAAACAAAACGTAGCAACACAGAGCATAATTCTCTTGAGGGACAATATGAAAGAATATAGATGTAGGAATATACTTATCTTTTGAGGAGGAGGATGAAACAGGATTAAAAACACAGATGGAGAGGAGTAGCAATCACCTATCATTCTGGACTTCCATATATTGGTTCAATATTTTAAACTTTTATTAAGTTTTACACAATAAAAGCTATGCATTGGGAAATTGGGTCCACTTTTCTTCTTTGGCATTATATTTTTACAATTCTGTTCTAAATATCCAGCTAATGCTTCACAGTTTAAAAGTCATCTCAAAATATTGCACCTTCAATTCTCATTTTTCTTAGGAAAATAGTATGTGTTTTAGCTAAGCTGACCCTAGAACGTATGATTTGCTCAGGTTGTCTTCATTTGACATGGCTCCTTCAGAAAAGTTGGAGAAATCTTCAATATAATATTCTTCCACCTTTCAAAAAGCATTTATTAAATAGCTAATATGAAAAGAGCACAAAAAGGTGATTAACATAGTATTTAATGTAGGTTTTCAGGACACAAATGCATTTTCCAGGAAGGGCAATAATTCTATAGAGAAGGAATGTGTATCTACAAAATCTGTATCACAAAGAGGAATTACATGTTCAAAGAACAATGTACTCAGTATACTTTGGGGGCAGAATCACAAGCGGGAACATCAGTAAGTAGTGTAAGGTCACATTGTCAAGTTTTTTACAAGACAACTTAGGAAACATTTTCACTTTTTCATTTGGTTATTGATTCATTCAATTAATATTTATTGTACTTATCTCAGGATTGATTTCTCAAAAAGTAGACTTTAAAACATAGATTTAGGTAAAAATAGGTTGCCTGAGATGTCATCCCAAAGAGTGCCGTTTTCACAGGGAAACTGGACAGGGAGGAATGGAGAGCCAGTAAAGCGCATGGTAATCTTCAAGTTAAGACTGAACGACCAGAGCACATCTCTCAGGAACCTTCAGAAAGACTGTGGGACACACCTCAGAAACGTTTCACTGAGGAGCTCCAAACTATGTAACTTAATCAAATTTTCTCATTTCATTTGAAACAGAAGATATAAATGGAAATGGCCAATATAATAAGCCAATGCACCGGAATTACATGTATTTTGTGAAAAACAGAGGAATAAAAATAAAAGAACTAATAATAGAATTCCGGGAAATATTCAAATCCCAGGTTTATTTTGAGGAGATTTATTACTGAAAAGATAAAGATGATAATAAATATGAAAGAATATGGACAAAGTAGTGTTCTGAGATTCTGGAGCAATTTTAAGAAGAATGTGATCAATAACCATCAATTTAAAAAATACTTGTTATGATTTAGATCTAAAATGTCTCCCCAAAATCTCATGTATTGATGATGATTGGAGCATGAGAAAACTATACACATCAGTATATTCATCCCTTGATGGGTTCAATTGTTGAATGTGCTTTTAGGAGTTGGGGCCTGGTTGAAGGTGGGTTACTGGTGTGTGACTTGAAGAAATGTATTCTTGTGTTTGGCTTCTCCTTTTCCCCTCTGCTTCCTGCCTGCCACTGGTTGAACTCCTTTATTCCTTCATGCCCTTCCTCTATGCCCTTTTGCCTTGGAGCTGGCCAACTACGGATTGAAACCATAAACCAAAATAAACCTCTCCTCCTTTAAGCTGTGGATGTTATTTTGTCCCAGTAACCAGAAAGTGTCTAAGACACTTATTAAATAGCCACTATGTCCTAGGCATTGTTGCAGGAAATATGAACACAATTAAAAAAAATCATAGCCCTTTCATTTAGGTTTTTCTGCAGAGATATACCAGAAATATACACATAGAAGGGAACACAGACCTGGAGGTACAGTATCTCAAAAGACCATATGCAGAATCCAGCTGCTGTAGGGAAAGTTAATGATCAGTAAGGACCAATAGTTTAAGGCAAAAGGAGGGATCATAATTCTAGATATTTTTGTGACATTGAACAGCAGTCAGATTTTGAATACTGAGTTAGAAGATAGCAAGCAGAAAATAATTTCACTCTTTTTGTTGTGCAGATAATTGAATATCTTCTACAAACCAGGCACCATATCAAACAGTGAGAACAACAACAATGAAATGAAGTGGACAGAGATAATTCCTGGCCTTAGAATGTATTCAGAGACCAACTATTAGAATTATGACCATTAATCATCATACAATAATCATTTAGCTGTTACACAAATTCTTAATGGTTATTTACTGCCTACAGAAAAATTTTCAAACCATGTACTATAACTTTTATTGATCAATATAGCCTTCCTCATGAAGATCAGCTACTTATTCTCAAGTATTCATGAATATTTTAAATGTCATGCATCGCATATAATCCTTGACATGTTTTTTTAATGGTTGAGTATCTATTCTGTCTCTAAAGGTGTGTTAAACACTGAAAATTCCAAGCGATAAAGTAAAATATATTTTTAAAGTATTTAGACATCACACAGCAATATGTAGCTTTATGCCTCAAAAAAATCTTTCTAAACTTCATCTGTGAATATGAAACTACTTCCACTAAAAGTGTTGGAGCCTCTCTTTTAAATAAACTGCAAGAAGTAAAGGAGGGAAAACAAGAGAAAGAGAGCTTGGTGAAACTAAAGAGCTAATGACAGAGATGCTTGTAAGGTACTGTATATCTAATATGTGGGAAGATAATGGAGTTTTAATGAAATGAGGCCAGAAAATAATATTAAAATATGTTGGGACAAAAAAAAATCTCATCTGTAACTAGGTATACAGAAAAAAATCTTACAAGATTAAAGGTAAAATAAACACATTTTGGACATATCAAAACTGCATTTACGGTGTGGAAATTTCAAAATTTTACTTCAAAAAGTTAATAAATGGCATGAAAGAAAACCTGAGACTCAAAAACTCATAAGGAAGGAAGATGGGAAACAGGTTTGTGAGCCTAGAGAAAAGAGACTGCATAAACAACAGTAATGACATAAAATTCATAAAATTTGTTTGGTTTGGAGTTAAGACTTGGTAAAGCAAGAAAATGTCTCCTGATAGAAAGTGATTAAAATTACTGTGTTTGATGGCTCTGGATTATATTATAATTTAAGACAACAGAGTACAATTAACACTTAAGGGAACCTAACAAAATAATATAAATGAAACATTTAGCATGAAAAAGTAACATAATTGAATGAGCAATTTTTCATTTAGTGAAAAGTAAAAAGTCCAAAACAAGTGTATCAAAGTAATTTCAAATATGTTACTAATCACATTGAAGGTAGCAGAGCCAAACTGGGTTACATACCCTTTATAGGATGGATTAAAATTAAAGCAAATTTTTAATTTTATGGTATTGCAAAAAGGCATATAAAAATTTAGGAAAAATAAAGATTATACCTACACAATAAAACTGTTATCTAAAAATCATATATGTAGAAATATAAAAACTCACATAGTAATTTCTGGAATAGGAAAAAAATCATAAAAAATTAAATTAAATTAAATTAAGAGGAAGCAAAAAGAAAAAAGAGAACAGAAGGAAAAAGTGGAAAAAAATTTATAAATAAGGAGGGAAAGAAGGGTTAAAGGGAGTGGAAGAGAATAAGGAAAAAATAAGAATCAAGATATAGTGAGGGCACAGAAGCTAAGCCGGTCCCAGCACCCAAAAGGAAGCTCCCCTGCTGCCATCCCAAGCTCCTAGGGCAGAGAAGGTGAGCCATGTGGGCACCAGAAACACCCCCACCCCATAGAAATGAGAAGACACATAAACAAG
>NW_004624770.1:4002337-4030749 GCF_000247695.1 Heterocephalus glaber
AATGGTACAAGATCCCAGTGATGAATGTAACTATTTTATACCTAAAATGTACCAATTAACTTAATGGGAAAAAAAAAGAATCAAGATATATTATGCACAGGTACAAATTCCCTATGATGAATGTGAGCATTATGTATATCAAAAGTGTATCAAAAATTAACTTTAAAATGTCCCCCACAAAATAAAACAAAATTATGCTTAACATAATACATAATCAATGATATAAAAAGTAGCATTTTTTTAGTCTTACAGAAAAAAATATAGCCATAGAGCTTATACTAGAAAACAGAAAAGGCTAGATATTAATGTGATAAACATTCCAGTTAAAGTATAATAAAATGGCCCCAGCTTGGTGGTGCATGTCTGTAATTCCAGCACTCAGGAGGCTGAGGCAGGAATGTTCCTGTGAGTTTGAGGTCACCCTGAGGTACATAGTGAGACCCTGTCTCCAAAAAACCAAAATAAAGAAATAATAAAATAGGATAAAACTAAATACAGGAAAATGTTTTTAAAATAAAGATAAGGTTAACAAGAGATATAAAGTAGATGATTCAGAAAAACTGGAAGTCACATTTGGAAAAAAAGAATGAAATCAAAAAAAATTGATAAGATTTTCAACAATAAGCACATAGGCAAAAAATAAAAAAAACAGAAGGACATGGAAATAAAATAAAACAGTGTTATGAAAACTTTACTCTTACAAAAGCATTATATAAGGTGCGTAATTCCTTAGGAAAATATATTTTAAAACATTATTTTGTATTGTAAACCTATTTAAGATTAAATTCAAAACTTATTTTTAATTGTTCCAATCCTATTTTTCTAACATTTTTATCAAGGTACAATTCACACATCATAAAATATGCCCACAAGAAGTGTAAAATTTAAGTTTCTAATATAGTCAAAGGGAACTAATGATATTGAGAACCTTTCAACTCATTTACTAGTTATTTCTATTTTCTTCTTTGTGTGGGAATAGACTTTAGGCCAATGATCCATGATTAAAGAATTTTTGTGCCCTCAATAAAGTTAGTATCATGTACATATGCATATCCATTATTCCCCACATTAGTTGTTGTGAAGCATATTATTTAGTCAGTAAGTACCATCACCTTTGTTAAAAATCAACTGACCATAAATGTCAGATCAAAGTTCTACACTTTTGTTCCATTACATTGATCCAAATGTCTGTACTTGTGTCAGCATCACATAACTTGATTACTGTAGCTCTGAAGTAATTTTCATAATAGGAAATAATGACTTTTCCAAATGCATTCCTCACATTTCTGTATAAAATTTAGAATCAGCTTTCCAATTTCTCCAAAAAAAGTAAATGAGATTTTGATCAAACTAAATGTTATTCAATCGATTCCAGGAAGGTCACCATATCAACAATGTTCAGTGATATGATGAATGAATGTGAAGTGTTTTACACCTTAATAAGATCTTCTTTATTTCAATACTATTTGTAATAATCAGTGTAAAAGTCTTGTACTTCTTTAGTTAGTTTATTCTTAAGTATTTTATTCTTCCTGATATTATTTCCCTTTCTCATTCAAATACATTTTATTTCATTTTCTTCCTCAATTTTCCAGGTGAGAATTTACAAAAAGTTGAACAGAAGTAATGAAAATGGCATTCTTGCCTTCTAACATTTGGAGGAAATTTTGTTCTTTCACCAGGGAATATAATATTAGCTGTCAAGTTTTCTTAAATGTCCTTTCCAAGATTTGGGATATATTTTTAGTTATACTCCTTCAGCATCTTCATCATGAAAGAATTCTGTATGTTATCCAAACTTGTTTATAATTACTATTTTATTTTTTATTCTACTAATGTGAAATATTGTGTTAATTGACTCGAGTATTACAAAAGGCTTGTTTTTCTATAATGAATCACATTTAATCATGCTATGTAATACTTTACATATGTTGTTGAATTTGGTTTGCTGGAATTTTGTTGAAGAATTTTATGTTTACAAATATACCCGTTGTCTTTTTTTAGGTTCAACCTACCAAATACAAATGAAAATTCTTTCTGTTTCATTCATATCATTCCATTAAATCAATATAAATTTTCTTAGTGATTTCAGAAGCCTAGGATAACCTTATCAAAATTAACAATAATAGTAACAGAAATAAAATAGCAAGACAATCTTGAATACATATTCATATATATGTGATTATATGATTCATATATATATATATATATATATATATATATGAATTTAGAGTAAAAACTTAGTAAATAAAACCCAGGAATGTAAAACGTATTAATATAATGTAATTAAATTGTTTATTGCAAGAATGCAAAAGCAGTTTTGCTTTTCAAACATTTTTTTTATTCCTGGTGTTTGCCAAGATGAAGTACACCAATTCCACTCAGATATTATTTCCCACAAATAAAATATATTGGAAATAAGTAGACTACAACTTTCAAAAAATACTCAAATTATGAAAGTTACAATAGAAGGCCACTTACCACACCAAGAACCAGAACAATAAATTACAAAAGAAAATCAACAGACACCAATAATGAGATGAATCAAATGTTGAGATAATCTGACAAAGATTTTGCAGTAGGCATCATAGAAGTAATTACAAGTATTTGGAATTAAATGAAAAAATCAGAAGTCCACCAAAGACATAGACAAATTTTAAAAGACTGAAGAAAATTTATAAACTGTAAAATATAACTGAATTTTAAAAGAAAGGACAAAATTTAATATAAAAATGAAACTGATAGAGAAAAGACTCAGTGAACTTGAAGATAAACAAATGATTGGAGGTGAATAACAGAAATTAGACTTTAAAAATGTATGAGATTGACAAAGTATTTAACTTTCAAAAGGTGGAAAATGAAAATGAAAAGGCAGTGTGAGGCTCAAAAGGTATTTGAATAAATAATGACTGAAAATTTCTCAACTTACTGGAAGCTGTAAATTGTAGATTCAAAAATCTGAGTAAATCCAAACAGTCCAAGACAAATGTGATTTAATTCAGTTAAGTTCAAACACAGGCAAAATTAAAGTTTTGTTTTCAGGCAGGTGTATGTAGGTAGTAAGGTTGTTAGGAAGGTATAGGGATAAAGAGCACAGCTTTGGGGTTGCAGCATTTCTTGAAGAAAAAGACATTATTTAGTTAACTAATGACATGCAAATTTCTCTGCCATTAATGATGGTTTATTTCTTGAGATGGTTCATAGGCATGTGACTGTTCATTTTATTATTCTCTAAATTTTGTAAACTCTTTGGAGTTCACATATTCTTTTGTACATAAGGCATATTTAAATATTTTTCGAAGAAGTGCAGAGAATTTATTATAGCCTCAATTTATGATTATATATATTTATTGCTTATTTTTTACAACAAAACTGCTTCAAATTGCTGATCAGTTTTCATGACCAAAGTCACATTGAGTATTCATTTCATTTTCCTAGCATTATGTCAATTATCTCATTTTAACTCACACTATTTTATGAGGTAGAAAGTATAAAATCCTTGTATTAATGAAAACAATAAGACAGAATGGGAGTAATTTGCTCAAAGTCACTCAGTAAGTTGTTTGTATTTAGTTAAAGGTCTTTTTGACTTCAATATCTAATATATTAAGCATAGGAGTGGCTGCCCTGCAAAAAATAATGCACAAAATGATTCCATTTTGATACTTTGAACTTACTCTTTGTTGCTTCATAGATCCCACATCTGCTTAATCCTATCATCTGTCATGAAAAATTATCCATAATTGTATCAATCACAATTTGGCAGTTAACCAAGATAACATTATGTAAATAGCAAACATTTAGCAATCAAAGTACTAAATAAAATGTTAGAACCTGAAATAGAATTAAGAAATTATGTTTTAAATTTCAGCCTAAAGCCCTGGATCATCAAAAACTAAGATCATATTTTGATTTTTTCAGTGAAGCATTTAAAAGAATGTATTAAATGATATTATTGAGAAAAATACATAAAGTGTTATTTGTTTTACCATTCATAGGATTTCATACACCAGACCTCTATTTTTTCCTAAGCATTTTATCTTCTTTTCTCATCCACCATCTGATAGTTTTTTATTCAATTCATTGGACAAAAATTTCTGGACTATCAATTCATGCTCTCTGTTTCCTCGGGGCCAGAGAAGCCTGTACATCCCATTGGAGGTCAAGTTTACTCATTTGTGTATAAAGGACAGCACATATCTGACCTAGGACACCACTCGCCAGCTAATCGATGCTGAGTGTTTACCTTGCGATCAATCTCATGTATTTGCTCGGGCCTCCTCCGAGTCCTGCAGCCCACACTGCTCTCCATGGGGTCCAGGACTCAGCTTCCAGTCTGGGCAGTTGGCTGTCACTCTCTGGCATAGGAGCCATATGCTCTCAGCAAAATGCAAATCCATCTCCAGAGACTAGGGATGTAGCTCAGTGGCAGAGCACTTGCCATGCATGTGAAAGCCTCTGGGTTCCAAACCTAGTACTGCCAAAAAACAAAAACAAAAAAATCCATCTCCAAGGGGAATTCACTTTAAATGTGAATTCCAAACTTCAACATGTCCAAGTATTGTTTTGCCTGGTTCACTGTATTTTTTGCTTTATAAATTTCTGTGTAAAACACAAAGTATCTGTAGGTGAAGAAGCTAAAGAAAAGACTGACTCAAATCGTGACCTAGTGACCTTTCCTTAATGCACAGGTATTGTGGAGACCAACTAGTTATTTTACCTACCTTAACAAGCAGTCCAAGGTCCTCATGATTGCTGTGACCTTAACAATTACAAGAGATTCTGAAAAGAGCTGAGATTTTTCAGTCATTCTGCATGTAACCTACTCCCAGACTTTCACAAATAACCCACTGTTTCTCCAGGAGCAAATATTTATGATGGTCAGATAGTGAGACTAGCCAGTGTCTGAGTGCAGTGCTATATAGAACACCACAGAGAAAAACACTATGCAACTCTGAGAGAGATAGATGGGTGAGAAAAATAGGGCAGGCACACGATTGCCATTCTTTAGGATCTCACAGTATCAGCTCACTGATAACTGGTTCTATCAGTATATTTTCAAGCTAGCCTAAAAACATCTTATTTTTTATGTCATTTCATTATTCCAAAGCTTCAACTATTCCATTTATCTAAATCTGAAAAGACAGCATCCGTGACTGGAGTCATTATGTATTCTCCGTGTGTGTGTGTGTGTGTGTGTGTGTGTGTGTGTATTTATATACTTGTTCATATATACCTAAATGATCTGTGGTTGTACCACTTTTATGTTTTCTATTTTTTGAAATTTAAAGTTGAACAGTTCGTACCATACCATTAAAAATCAGATTGACTTAAATGTGGATGATGTACACCTACTTTTTGCTTCTGAGTTTTGACAGTTTCAAGTTTTATGAGGCTTATGTCTTAGTCAGTTCTCACTTTGCTGAGACAAAATACTTGACATCAAAAGGTTTGTTGTAGCTCATAGTTTGTAGAGGTTTCAGTTCATACTTGCCTGGCTTCAAGGCAGGGTGACATGACAGAGAGGCATCACAGAGGAGAAACAGTCCATGGCAGGCAGTTGTCAAAAGACAGCAAGGCTCAGTGGCAACAGCAGCAACAACAAGAGCAGCAGCCTGCCTCTCCCTATTATTCCTTCCAGGATACCCTCCCTTTGGATAGTACCGCCCACACCCAGGGTGGGCCTTCCCATTATCCACACCCACAACTATGCCAGAATGATCAGTGGACTTATTTAGTAATCACACATTTTTAATCTCAGCTTTACACACCCAAGATTTAGCCACCTCTGAAAAACCCCACTTATGATCACATGAGGCTTTAGGGGGACATCTAGATACAAGCCATAACAGCTTGTTTTTATGATAGACCTTTAAGACATCCAAGTTAACTAAATAAAATATCTTATTTAACTTCAATTAAATTTACTGATTAATTTCATTAAACAACAGGCTAATAGTTGTAAAGATTAGGTAAGTAACGAGGTTAGATTTGATGGGAGTTTAGGTCTTACTGGTTTACCAACTCTTACGTGGTAAACATTTAGAGCAAACTTAATAATTCACAGATGGAATGAAATACAGGGTCCAGTAGTAGACTTAATTTGGCTTAGACTTACATATTGATTGCAAAGCTAGGATTATATATGCATACATTGCTCAAGTTTTCTTAGAAGCTATTTTTAATATATGTGTGGCCTATTTGTTTCAAATACAACTTTGTGGGCCTGGGATTTAGCTCAGTGGTACAGCGCCTGCCTGCCAAGCACAACATCCTGAGTTCATTTTATGGTACCAAAAAAAAAAAAATCAAATACAATTTTGTTTAAAAAAAACCAAAGAATTAACTGGAGCTAAAGGACAATAAAGAGGATATTTGAATTCATTTTACTCCCACTTAGTCTAGTGTGAATGGTAAGGATAAACCAAGGAAAAGTAATTTGCAATAATCTGAGTATTTATGTTATGAAAGCCATTTTCTCAGGCTCCAACAAAGAAGATAACTAAATTTAGAACATTGTAAATCCTGTTCCTATGATTAGATTCTCTTACCTTTTTTTTTTTTTTCCTACCAAAGCAGGAGTTTGGGCCAAACAAGAATAAGTAACACTATCTCCCAAGAACTGCCCTGTCATTGTCACAGAGCTAATTCTATCTCTGAGATCTCAGGGCCCAAAAGACACTGAAGATGCTGTAAAGTATCACTGGGTCTAAAGGGGCCATCAGTCACAGAGAGAAGATTACTGAAATTTTCAACTGTAATAGAAGATTCATCCATTTTTCTTTGTAGTTCTATTCATTTTGGCCTCAGTTATTTTGATATGTTGTTGTTGGGGCACGCATACATGTTAGGGCACGCACACATGTTAGGGATTGTTGAGTCTTCTTGGAGAATTGAGCCCTTTGTCATTCAGCAATTCTTTTCTTTATCCATGATGATTTTCCATTTTCTCAGATTGACTTTTTCATAAATCAATACAGCTACTCCAGCTTTCTTTCCATTAAGGACTAGCATGGTGCCTTTGTTTCCATTTTCTGCCTTCTCTGATTTTAACTGAGCATGTTTATGAATCCATTTTCTTTCTTCTTAGGATAATTATATTTTTGAGTTGTTTTTAGTGCTTACCCTAGGTTTTGCAATATGAATTAATAACTAATCCAAATTTGCTTCTACATGCCACTTCCCAGCAAGGTTCACATACCTTATGATAGGGTATTCTAACTCTTCTATTCCATCCTTTATAATATGTTGTAATTCATTTCATTTGTCCATGTGCTATAATTATGCATTTTTACTATGATTATTTTAAGCAGAAATTTGTTAGATCACATACGAAATATAAGAATTTTAGTCTAACTTTATTTGTCCATTCTCTGACTCTTCTTTTCTTGTACAGGTCCTAGTTTTCAATTTATATCATTTTCTTAAACTCGGGACTTATTTTAACATTTATTTCAAGGTAGGAGTATTACAACAAATTTCATTAGTTTTTTTAATGAGAAACTCCATTTCACTTTGAAGAATAATTTTAATGAATACAAAATTCTGGATTGAGAATTTCTTCTTTCATCAATTTAAATTTTTTATTCCAGGGCCAGGGATTTAGCTCAGTTGTGCCACTGGCTGCCTCACAAGCACAACATCCTGAGTTCAATCCCCGGTACAAAAAAAAAATATATATATATATATATATATCTTGCTTTCATGGTTTCTATCAAGAAGTTTGATATAATTTTTGTCCTTATTTCTCTATGAGTAAGTTGTTTGACATTTGGATTCAAGAATTGCTTTTATATTTGCTTTGGTTTCTGTCATTAATTTTGGAAAATCCTCAGCCACTATTATTTTAAATATTTTTCTATTTATTTCTTCCTATTAATATTCTTAATGATATTCTTATTCACCATATGTTGTATCTTTGGTAGCTATTCCATGCTTCTTGGATAGTTTTAGAGTTTTTCTTTCCATTCTTTCCTCTCTTTGCCTTACAGTTTTACAAGTTTTTATTGGCAAAGTTTCAAATTTCTTTCCTTGGCTGTGTCCAGTCTACTGAGAAATTCATCAAAGGCATTTTTCATATCTGTTAATGTTCTTAAATTTAGCTTTTCCTTTTGATTATCTATTAGGGATTCCACCTGTCTCTTTATATTACCCATCATGTATTCCACTTTTCCATTAGTGATCTTAGCATATTAAGAATAGCTTGTTTTAAATTCCCACTTTGATAATTCCAACATATATACCATGTTTGATCTGATTCTGACACTTCATTTATTGCTTAAGATTGTGTTTTTCTTGCATTTTATGATGCTCAAATACTAAATATCAAAGATCAGTTTGATCAAAAGGAAGGAGAGCAATAAAAAAAGCTTGTTATCCTAAATAGAGAAACTGTGAACACCAAAGAAAATGATGATTTAATTTTATAAAGGCACATTAAATGTATTTGAAAAGCTATAAATTAATCAGAAATGAAAGAAATCCAATGGAGCAAGGGGCTAAGGGAAAGAGAGAAAAATGGAACAACTAAATTGGAGATTATTAATAGCACCACCTCATTAATCTGAATATTTGTAGCAAAATGAATAAATGTAATCATCTATGTTCTCTTCTCAAGATTCACAATATTTTAGATTAAAATAACAATTCCAGTAGACAAAATAAATTTCTCCTATGCAGAATATTTAAGGTAATAAACAAAGACAAAAAAGTACCATTTTGCTACTTCTAATGAAATAACTGCTTCAGGGATCCAAACAATGGCAATGAAGAGATAGCAAACCATTGGGGAAAGTTGTTGGGAAACAACCACATAAACCATTGTAATCACAGAACCCTGCAAAGCAGTACTTTTAATAGTTGAAGTATACAGGTAAAATTGCTTCAACGTGGTATGAAGTCTAGGCTCTAGATTCCTATGTCTTTTACCCAGTTAAATTGTGCCACCATATGCAAGGAGAGGTTTGGAGTCAGATCCTTGTTTTAGCCCTGGTGCAAGTAGCACTTTCACAAGAATGGCTCCATGTACTCTCAACCTCCCTCATCAGTGGACCCAAATACATTTTTATCCAATATTCCTAAATGACTACATGTGTAGATACAAATGGAGCTGGTAGAGTTTGTGTTTTATGCATGTACAACAACTGTACCTTGAAATGATAAAGACATTTTCAAAAAGTTCAGGAATTATGCTTACTAATATAGTTCTTATAAAACATAGGAGGGCAGATCCTCTTTGTTGTGCAAGGTTACTACTATCACTCTGTTACTACAGTGACTTGTGTAATTGTGGGGCTAAGTGTAATTTGGAAGAGTCTAATGGAGATACTGCAAACCTTTCAGAGCAGAAATTGTTTTACCTAAATTTTTACAATTTATTCTGCTGATAAGATTTTTGTGAAATTTAGGGGAAGAGGAAGGTCATTTTAAAAATACTAATGTATCCAATCTTTACTGAACACTCGGTAGCCTTTTTTACTTAGGACAATAATGGGTAAAATGTACATATAAACAACACATCAACACTCCTATTTCAGAAAAATATTGCCATGCTGCTCAAATAAATGAATATTCCCATTTATGTGATAGTGCATTTTCGCTAGCAAAATATAGTTTTATATGATCATTTAAATAGCTCTATTATCCATAATCATAACTTATGTCTATATTTCTACCCTGGGCCCCCATTACCTGTGCCAGCAGCCTTTTATCAAGAGGACATCACACCCTTCATCCTAATTTTCCCATGCTAGGATTAGAAATATCAGAGAAGAAAGGGAATAGTGGGATAGCAAGAAAGCTTAATGTTCGACTACTCATTTCTCCTACTTTTGATACATTGTTGCCCAAGAGAACTAAGTTCATATATAAATGCTGTGCATAGTAGATGTGCATTAACGAGTGAGAAAGGGAGATAATAAGTTAGTTTAAAAAAGAATTATCCTTTTAGACTATCCTTCCAATTTTCACAAATTTTAGCAATAGAAATAGGTCACTTTATTTTTAATCATTATCAGTCTGTACTGTAGCCAAATTATGTTTCTGATGAACTTGCAAAAAAACAGTAAGAAACATGTAAATATTTCAGAGCAAAACTAGGTTTCTCTTTGTCACTTCTACTACAATACGGTGACATGACATTCTTGTTACATAGTGGATGCTGCTTTTAAAACTGTTAGTCATTATATGGAAGCATCAACCCCTTTTAATATAGATATAGCAAAATTTTGCAAATTCTATTATTTATGTGGATGGTATAATTCCCTGCAACTAGTTCAATATGTAAATAGCTTTAAAGTAGCTTATCTAAAGAGTTATTAATAAGAAAATATAATTTCATGGGGAAGAACAGAATTTTTTCCCCCAAAAAAGGTAATATTTTCCTTTACAATGTAAAAATCCATATCCGATTAATTCAGTTGTTTATTAGAATTTTCAATATACAATAAGATAATTAGTAAATGCTACAATTTATTCACTATTATTCACTATTAGCGTGTAATGGTTTTCTGGTTCTCTATGAGATATCAAATACCTAGTTTTAAATGGTGTAATGACAGTTTTATAAAATACTCTAATGGCACTAATCAGCTTTGTGTGTTCTAGTTGACTTATTTTGAGAACTACTGTAAATATACATAAAGTGATAATTTAGGTAAAAGAAGCTTATAACATGAAAGCCTATAAAAATCTTTAAAAAGATATGTTATTATGATATAAGCCCAAAGTTCTGGGCATCTCTGTATTTCAGCTCTTCTAATAATGATATTTTGAATTGACTTTGTAATGATGTGAAGTCAAAAATATTTTTCTTCAACTATTTTTTCCAAAATATTTGCTATATCACTTAGAATTTGATATTCTGTGCTTTTTACTTAGAGCCACATACTATCAATGAATACAACTTAATTTACCTGAGACAAAAAGGAAATGTCTTATTGACTAACATATATATATATATATGTCAAATCTTCTTGCTTTCATTTATGAAGAGATCCAATAAATTAAAATTTGAGTTTACCCATTTTTACATAACTTGGAGCATTAACAGTTGGACCTCATGACATGAATCAAGTATGCCTAAGAACTATTAACCATAGAAATGGCATATCTTGCTCATGAAACATTAGCAAACTTAGCAGCTATTAACTGAACACTTTTAACAGAAATGCTCATGTTAAATGGTGGAATAAGTTCTGTCACATTTTTATTTTCATGTTTTCGACATAATTCATTTCACTTGTATAAGTAATATAATATAAGCACCTGGTAAAAACACTCAGGATTTGGAAACAGGCAGATACACAATTTCTGATCATTCCTAAATAATCATCTTGGTCAAAAAATAACTTCTCTCAGATTCAGTTTACTCACCAGTAAAATGGGCTTTTTAACAATACCTCCTCCTACTATGGCTGTAATGAGAATTATTGACATATCCGTGACATATATGTATATTAAAGAGCACAGTGTCTGACATGTAATAAGGTCAGTTATTTATCTGTTGGGTGATTTTGACTCTATTATGTTTAACCACTTTCTAAAGAGCAGGACAAATGGCGTATGAGTATAAGTAACAGTGAAGCAGATGTAATGTACCATGCAATTTTTAGCCAATTTTATCAGCATTATATAGAGGAGGATCAAGTGGGAAACTGCACAATTGAATCCTCACTTACTTGTTTCATTATACCCTTATGTGGACCTTTTATTTCACTTGTTGGGGAAAATGATTAAGTTCATGCCCAGGATCCAATAAGAGAACAATGAATGCACTCCTACTATGAACTGAGATGCACAGCCACTGTAAAGACGCCTCCTATCTCTTCATGTTTCCACACAATGAGAGCTCAGGTGACTTTCAAGTTTCAACATGCTTCCTGAGGATCTCACTCAGCAGTCCCGGGCAGAATACTGTGTGGCTAAACATACTATGGGAGAATGTTGGAAAGATACATTAATTTCAATTGGATAGTTGATGAAATGCTGCCTAAAGGAGTGGGCACATGTCACACCTTGAACAATTGTAGGAATTAAAAAGAAGGTAATGGGAGGAAGAGAAAAATTCACATAGGAAAGGTATTGTGAGTAAAGGAAAGAATGTAGTATGCATACCAAATACGGCAAACATATGGAAAGAACTTCAGCCTAGCTGAAATCTTAAAATGGGTACACACTGGCATAATGAAGACTAGAAAAATAGAGTTTGAGGAGCTTTGATTGTCCTTACATTTGAGAAAATGTGTTTTGATTGACAGTGAGCTACACTGGAAAAATTTCCATCTGCAATAACAAGTGACCAGAGTTCTTTCAACTACTAGGGGGACCTGAATCGTCTGTTCTCCCTCAGAACTTACTTTTTAAAACAATAAAAAATAATTAATTTGTTCACTATCTCAGAGTGAATTAACTCAACATATTACTTTTCCTTTGGGAAGACAAAGGTTCTACTTTTCTAATATTAAATATAATTACAGGAGAAATTTAGTTTACTCAAAGACTTTCACCAATGAAGAGAAACTATGTGTGAATTTTGTATGTAATTTATGAATTCTCTAATGGTAGGAATATTTTACACATATAATCTTATTTATTCCTTACAATCACCTTAAGAAATAAGTCAAATTTTTATTCTATCAACAACCAGAATGAGGAGAGGTAAATAACTCTCCAAAATCAGTGAAAGGTGGCAAAGCCATAGGATAAAATTTAGCTCAACATAGGACAGAACCATTTACTCATTATGTTTACTAACTTCAATCTGGTAGATATTTTTTTACTAGTGATATTCTTACCAGAGAGTTGAATAATTTGACTCTAGGAACACTAAACTCTTGTATTAGAACAATCTAATAATTTTCATCCACTGGCATTTATTATAAGAATGATTTACCATAATCCAGGTTCTTCTTTCCATAGTACATACAATATATAGCTGTATTTCACATGTAAAGAATATTGTCACAGTTCTGACCTAATTTAAGAGTAGACTTTTTTAAAAAGCTCCTTCCAAAAAGAAATTACTAAGTGAGGTATGTTTTTCTCTGATAACAATATACATTTTCCACTAAAGGCAAATAATAACTTTAAAAGTATGAAAAGATTTGAATATCATGAAAAGGCAATTTCAATTGGTTAAATTTAGGACACAGAATAATATACTGTATGAGCACATTTCTTAAGACTGGAGTATTTTCATTTGAATTGGAATGAAGTAAATTTCCATTCATTTTAAGCCTTTTTCTTTTTTGTAATATGCAAGTATCAAATAGTCATGTTAAGGTGTGTCCCTCTTTTAAATTGTTCTTGTGTTCTAATATTTACTGTGCTTCATGTGCAAGAACATACTTTGTGTAAATGCTGGGAAGGAAATATTTATTTTACAATAACTTTAATCTGGCTGCTTTCTCAGATTCTCTGATATTGCCTCCCATCCTCATCTACGATGCCCTTTTCTACTAAATATGAACAAGTACGTTTTTAGGAGTAGCTAATCACAAGTTTTAGAAAGTTTTAGGAGTAGCTAATCACAACACAAAAGGAGGAAGATTGAGTGTTTATCTGACTGTTAACAATGCTGCCAAAGTCTTAAAACTTCTCCAATTAAAGAATTTAAAAATGTATTTATTGCTACTATTTGCTAGAGTATTTCCTCATAGACCTCCAACACTTTATCTTTAAAATCTACTGAGCTTTATATGCCCTCTTTCAAAATGAAAAACATACATTAAGTGCATTATTAGAAATAATTAAACTTACAGAAAAGTTGAAAAAGGGTACAAAGAGCCCTTTATCAACCTTGCCTAGATTCTTCTACTGTAAATATTTCATTTCATTTCATTTGTTCTTTCTCTCCCTTTCCTTATTTTCTGTTATTATTATTATCAATCTTTCCGTGAACCAAATGACAGCAAGCTAGAGATATGATGTGCTAGCCCTCCACTGCCAAAATACTCCAATGGATACTTTCCAAAAATAAAGATTTTCTTCTTAATCCTCACATAACCTTCAGGTCATGGAACCAACACTGATACATTACCATCTAATCCTTAGAACCCATTCCAGTTTTAACAACTTTCAAGAAAATGTGCTTGTTTCCTTTTTGTTCTGAGAGCCACTCCAAGAAAACACATATCACACTGACTTTGTTTCCTCTAATTTTCCATTTTGGTCTCACAGTCTCTCCCTATCTTTCTTGTCCTTGACAGTTTTAAAGAGCACCAGCCATACATTTTATACGATGACTTCTATCCCATACCTTTCGGAACATCCTATAAATGTAACAGTTCTCAGCGGGAAACATTTGCTCTCCAGGGGTCATTTGGCTCCTGATGGTGAGCATCAGGGGAGATGCTACTGACATTTAGTAAGAAGGGGCCCGAAATGCTAGTAAACTTCTACAATGCACAGGGCAGCACCCAGCCCACGAAGAATTACCCAGCGCAAACATCAGTAGCGCTGAGGTTGAGAAGTCGCCTTTAGTATAATATTCCCATACAGACTTTCAAGGACAAGAGGAGAAAAAGATGACAGTGCAATCCTACTATGAACATAGATGTGACATTTAAAGCAAAATGGCAGTGAGTCAAATCCAAGAGGAAATAAAATCTATATGTCATTTCTGATTTGAGTTTCTCCCAAGGAAATTTTAGGACATATATAACTTCACATTTATGAAGCATGAAAAAATAGGATGTCATTAACAGATTAAGATCTACTTCAAGAAAGTAGTACTAAACTTTAATATAATTTGGTAGCAATTATCCAGAACCAGTCTACAGAGAGAGAAAAAGCTAACAAATATTAAAATATGTTAAGAAATATAAAGACCGGAATGATCATTTCACATATCGCATCAAAGTTTCAGAAGGAGAGGGAAGTTTATGATTGAAAACTTAGTGAGTGAAATTTTTCCAGAAATGAGGAAAAATATCTAGATTTAAGAAGCCAAACAAATCTGAAGAAGGAAAACTGGAAATTCACAGCTGAGACGTGCAGAACATCAAATAAAAGATCTCTAATGGCATCCTAAGAGGGAAAAGAGGAACTATAATAAGACTAACTTCTGACTTCTTAACAATGAGAGAAGCCAGATGCCTTCCTCAGACTGAAAGGAAATGCCGGTCAACCAAGAATTCAATAGCTCCGGGAAGAAATCTTTTAACTACAAGAGAAAAATAGGGACATTTTCAGTCACACAAAACACTGGGAAAGTTTGCCACTCCAACTGAAATGGTAAATAAACATAAAGAGATGCTGAGTATCATTAGTAATCAGGAAACTATAAACCAAGAACAAGAAAAGATACTGTTATATCTGTATCAATTGAAGAAAAATTAAAAATATCTGAGTGAAACTACATCAGTGAAAGTAGAAAGAAAAGAAAAACCAGAACACATTTATGCACATTTGGGAAATATTAAGTGTATAAAACATTTTGGAAAACAACATCATTTCACATGTGAAGGTGTACATAAGACGTGGCCCAACAATTGAATTTTATATTGATAAAATGAAGAACAGTTTGCTTCTGAACACAAGTAGGGAGGTATAAATGTTCACAGCTGTGCTGGTGATAAGAGCAAGCCTAGAAATTCTGTGGCACATGAATAAATGAATGAATGAATAAATAATTTGGGGCTATCCCTTACTGAAATAACAAACTAGTTAAAATGACCGAGGAATTGCTACAGATATGACTAAGTCTCAGTGAAGTCTTATGGGGAAAATACATACATGTGATTCCATTTGGGTACACTTCAGAATCATTCAAAATTATCCCACATGTTACTATGGAGTAAAAACATGTGGAAAAACTGTAAAGTATAGCAAAACTATAACAAAGATAAAATTCAGGATAGTAGTTAGCTCTGAGCAAGATGAGGAATATTGAGCCAGGAAGAGCACACTGACAACTTCAGAGTAAATGCTAACTTTCATTAGAATGCTTTCTATGTGAGTATTCATTATAGTACTTATACCATATATATATATAATAGCATAAATATTATTTGTATCTGATTAGTATCTTCTTTATTGCCTCTCTTTCCCACTTTGAGTTTGGCAACTTTATTGTGTATTGCAAATTATTGTACTATTTAGTCTCTTTCTACCATTAACCATTTATAATCTATTGGCTTTGTCAGATTGCAAAAGTTGGGTCCTGAATTTCATCAGCATAACTATTATCACTGCATGACTATTCCTCATATTATGCTTGACATGTATTGATGTTGTATTGTTTTAAAAATAATAATTAATGATGGAATAGGAAGAAACTGTTCAAAAGGAAAGGGAAACTGTGAAAGGGGGAACATGGAAGGAAAAAAATTGACAAAAGAAGAAAAAAATGGAATCAAAGCTTTTGTAAATAAGGGGGAGGAGAGATTGAAAGAAGGGAGGAGGAATGGGAGAAAAAGAGGAAGCAAGGTATATCACGGACAGGTACAATTCCCTTTGATGAATATGATCATTATGAATACATTGAATTTGCACCAATAAAATTAATCAATTTTACAAAATAATTGATGATGGATAAATTGGTGATTGGTGATTATAATAATTACTAGTATGACTATAACTGTCTTATTTGATATTTTCCCTACAATTTTTACTTTTCCCAAATTAATATTTCTGACATTTTTCTTATCTATTAGTGTATATTGTTTATTATAAACTACATACAGCTAGATATTCTTTTCCCAAATATGAGAATCTTCATCTTTTCATGAGGAAATGCATTATTATATATATTTTCATTCTGGATATGTTTAGTGTAATTTCTGTATCTGTAATTTTACTGCAATATGTTTTCAGATGATTATTTTGAAGTCCTTTTCAAGTTCCTTCCCAAAAACATGTTGTCAAACTAGGATAAGTTTCCTCATTATACGTTAATTAATATTGTGAACCATCAAGAAGGAAAACAGAGATGTTCTCATCTCAAAAACACATCTTGAAATAGAATGACATTTTTAATTAACCAGAGAGCTCAAGTATCAATAATCCCCCAGAAACTCCTTCAGTCAGAATGATTCCTACCAAGAGAGTAGCTACCATTGCTTAGGTCAGTTCTAGAACTTTGGCAGCCATCTCAAAGCAAAGAGTAGCTCCTCACAAGATTTCTTATTTTTTTAATCAATATAAACTTTCAACGACATGTGATTGAATATAGTTTTCACAGCTCCTCTAATGCAGTGATGTCCCTAACATCTGAATTATAATAGTGCATACATTTGAAGGACATTGTTGCTCCTTTGAGCTTTCTCAAAGTTTTATGTGGAATCTATATTCTGAGTCTCCCACCACATCTCTTCTGTGAATGTGGGGTTAATCTCATTGTTCTCTGTAGATGTATTATAACTGGCAGTATGAATCATATATTTAATCCTTTGACCCAACAGTATTAATTAGCATTTTATTTTAATGCATACATAAAGAAAATATCGGTGTTGTGCTAATCTATTATGCCTGGTATATGGACATTTATCCTTCAGAAATGAAAACTAAGTCTAATTCAATACTGCAAGAGTTTTTCCTTATAACCCTATGAATGTATTGCAATGTATGTAGTTTATTTATTTATTTATTTGTACCGGGGATCAAACTCAGGTCCTTGCACTTGCGAGGCAAGCAGCAGAACCACTGAGCTAAATCCCTGGCCCACGTATGTAGTTTATTATTGTTACATTTCCATGCACCCCTTGTGCTAAGAATTTATATTTTCTAACAGTAAACTGTGTGGCAGACATTCTGACATTTCGGCCCCGTGGCTATTGGATAACAAAGTGGCCTTGGGAAGCCATGACAGTTGATGGCACCTACTCACATCTCTAAAATATATTGATTCTTCAAGTGGTATTAAGGTTTGCCAGAACTTTCCCTTGCCAAAACTTTCAGGCAGGCTGTTTCTCCACCTTTACCTCTTACCAAGCTGGATAACTCTTACTTATCTCCAGAGCCTCTGCTCAAATGTTTATCTCCCCACTGAAACCTGTCCTTGCTCCTGCAGGAGTGCTTGATTGACAGCATATTGCTTCTGTAAAACTGGAAGCTCCTTTCCAGTAAGTCTTAAGGATTCTCACTTGGACATCAATAAGTCCTAGCTTGGTACTTAAACAGAGTAGATACTAAAAAGCATTTATTTAATGATAAATCAATCAATAAATGAAAAGACATATATACACAAACACTGTGCATTAGAGCACGTGACTAGTTAAGTTTAATCCCTTTTCCCATATATGAAAAAGGTCAGCCAATAGGAAGTCAAAGTTCATTTTACATTTATGAAACAGCAAGAGAACACCCCATTGGATCTTCAAACACTAGATTTATAATTATTACCTGAGCATTAAGCTAGTGCTAAGGAGAGAAAACATTGAACTTTAAATTACATGGTGGAGGATACAGCATTTAGAAAACTGGAGAGAAGATTATGCTACCATCTATACATTCAAAGGCCCTCTTTCTTTTATCTTATAGCAAACATAAAGAGTGGCTATTTTTTTTGCCAATCTCTGATAAAATGTGAAGATAAATTACCTTGTTTATTGTTAGGAGATTAAGATGAAGGTATTTTTTATAGCAAAATGACATAGAGCCTTCAATATCAAAAATTAATGACTTCTTAATGAAAAAATTATTATTTTCTGTGCAGGAACTTCTGAGAAATACTGCACAGTTGAATAGAGAACCTAGCTGGCTCATTTCAGTGTGCTTTCCAAGCCAAACTCTGGGAGCCATTTTCTGTGTCTTAGGAACTCTTTAGAGAGAAAAATATCCAAAGTGTATTTGACAATGATATGATATAATGGATTTCCTAGGTGTAATGTTTATGTTTATAACAAGAAGTAACCGCCCAAAGACAAACTATTTTACCCAAATAAAATCTTTCTTAGTTTTGTTATTCTTATTGATGCTATCTTTCTTAATGAGCTATATTGCAACTGAACCGCATAATGGGTAATTAAAATAATTTACAAGCATCTCATTTGGCGATAACTTTCAGTTCAGGTATGCAATTTTAATTAGTAGGGATGGATTCAATTTACTTGATATTTATAATATGTTAAAAGATAAAAGTGATATGTTGAGAGTACTTTTTCAGATTATGATATAACATTTTGCATAGTAAACAGCTCATTACACAAATGTATATCAATGAAGATACTGATAGTAATTTTCAGCTTTCCTGACACAATACCAGACACCAGCAACTTAAAGGAGGACAGGTTTAATAGGGTTCACTGTTTCGGGAGATTTAATCCATGGTCAGCTAGCTCCAAAGCAAAATTATTGTGGTAGAAGGGTGTGATAGAATGAAGTTGCTTAGTTCACAGAGACTGGGAAGCAGAGCAGAGTAACAGTATCAGAGGGGACCCTATAAAATACCCAAGGTCAAGGCTGGAGGATCCACCCAAGCACACCCTGCCTGGGGCTTTACTAATCCCATGGTGGACCCCAAGCCAATTGAGTTGATACAGTAAAGATAACCATTACAACCATAAACTGAGAAAAGCATGTGATATCCAAAGAATATGTGATTTTCAGTGTTGACAGATGTAACATAGGTGATCCTATGTGTGTGAATAGCATTGTGAAGTCTAATTTTATTTTGAGGCATATTAATGTTGTTATGAGTAATCACAATCTAAAAGTACTAGGAGATGAGGAAATTTTACAGACTAACAGTAAGTGATAGAAATAATCATTGTCAGGTTGATATCAATGATACCATCAAATTAAAGTTAGTTCTAGAATTTGTGATTAGCACATTGCTCACCTTTTTTGTCAGTAAGAATTCCAATTAACTCATGGTAACAATTTAATACTGAAATAATCAACAGGCTACTAATTACAACCTCAGAACTCAAATCATACATTGAGTGGCACATTGAAAGAAAAAATTAATGACTTTATATTTTGAAAGGATAAAATTGGTGTTGCACAGGAGTTTTTATCCTGAATTTTACATTTGCTGTCTTAAGAATTTTTTCTTCCAATTCTAGCAAGGTATTTGGGTAGCTAGCTAAAAATACGAGTTAAAGAATAAACACCAACTGGCTCTCTGTTGTTCCGACTATATTGGGATTATGGGTTTCTTTATGTCCTTTACTTATTTTTGAGAACTCATCTTTTTTCCACAACAGCCATATATTGCCTTACCGTATGAAGAAGACCTTTTAAAATTGCTTTCAGAAACCTTAATGTGTTTTTGCAGCCCTCTCCTAGTTTTGTTGTGTGTAGGGAGGGGTGCAGAATGTTACTTTCTAGTCATCTCATTAAAAAGCTGGCAGAAGATACCACGGTTCTGTTCAACAGTGCTTGTCTGCACTTACTTCATATTACATTTTAATTAGCAACACTTTACATATGTTCCTACTCATACATGAGACCCCAAATAAAACCATATATTTGTCATTGCTTTGCTTCCTACCTAGTAGGTCCTCACTTGATCAAGGCAACAGTTTTACTGTTGCTCTTGTCAGAACATAAAGAAGTGTAGCAAAAATGGGGGATTTGGTCCTTTTTCCAGGTGGGAGTGCTGTAGTCATAGTCCATGATTTAAGAAAGTCTTGGGAGCTACTCTTTTGTAGCTCCAGGCTTTTAGGGACAACTGCAAATTATGACTATGAGGAAAAGTCAAATGTTTACTTAAGAATAAATTAAAGGAAGCCATTTTGATAAAGTAAAGGTAAGAAATTTTCAGATGGAGAACAGGAAAAGATCTGGAATCACTGGAGAAATCTAATATGTCAGGTGTAAAATATGAGAGGCACCAGGAGCTCTTTCTTGCTACATGCTGACCTCATTCTTGGAAGGAGAGTTTCATGTCTACAGGTATAGAATCAGGCAGAAAATAGATGATTTAGCACAAATCCATCTCCATCCCTGGAGCTGATCAAATCACTTTCCATAATGGTTTTCTTATCAGTATAAAAATCTCAACACTTAATTATGTAGACTTTCAGATCAGTCTATTACAACATCTTAAGTCATCTATTCTGCAATCCCATTATATGGATTAAATGTATTTAAGAACTGGTATAAGCATAAGAAATAAGACATTGGTTAATCAGAAAAATGGACATCTAATCTCAAATCCATTCATTAATATTATACATTACTTTTGCAATTAGTCAAAACTCATGTACATGTTGGTGAATATTTTGAGTAACAATAAAAAAACATACTTTGGAGAAATTTAAGAAAAACATGGAAGTGTGTAAAATTGGGTGGTATTTACCAGTATCTACATAAACAGTATGCACAGATGCATGTGTCACTTATGCAAAGGCTCTGCTCCTTGGGAGGAAAACTTAGAGAAACATCCTTTCTACCAGGTGGGATATGAGGCACTGAGCCAGCAATGTGTTCCATGATAACTGGAGAATCCTGGTTTGTGCTGCTTTTCCTGGTTAGTTGGCTACAAACCCTTCTCTTTCATTATATTTTCTGCATCAGTGTTTGTGGTTCCTAGTTACAAAGATTATTCGTGGCAAGTGAATATGGAACAACATGATGCACCTGTACTGTCTTTGTTTGCTGTGATTGCATTTGTTTGAGGGACAAAATAGATATGATTAACCTCCTGCTTCCAGCCAACACAGATTGCATCCTGACAGAGGCAATTTTGGTGAGTTTGTCCTAAGCCTCAGCATAAGTAAATAAAAATGTAATCTATTTTCATGTTATTTATTACTTACTAATACAATCACAAGTGAAATAAAATGCCTTGGCATTTCTCACATTGGGATATTTTAAAGTTACCATTTACTCAATTATGGGATTGAGATCTGAGCAGGATCAATCTCTGATATTCTTTTCTCAGAAGCGTTTTGTTTTCTTCCCCTCTCCTTTGGTAATAACCTCTGATTCTATTTCATAATGTGATTGAAAGGAAGCAACTATATAAGCTAAGAGAGAATAATTGTATTCTTTAAATAAGCCCATTGAAATTTCAGGGCTGGGACATTATCAATCTTTTTTACTCGGATATATATTGAGTTTTTATAGGCTTAAGTTTGTGAAATGCTATGCCATATTACCTTTTTCAGAATTCCACTGAGGGCTACCAGAGTAATAGTAATCACAATAATTATAGGCACAGATAGCAGCTATCTTCTAATCAGTCCGCTGTCTCTAAGCAACCAGGTTTAACAAGGCAAGCAATTGCCACTTCATATATTCATGAAAAAGTGAAATTCTCAGAATTTAGTCATGATGGAACTAATGCCACAAACCCTCTGACCTTTAGAGGATTTATTATTTATCTCCAATACCCAGAGTTAAAACTAGCTCTTCCAATTCATCATGGTAACTGTTTATTTCCTTTGTGCCAAATGCTTGATGGTCAATTCAAATGTAATATTCACTAACATCATAAGTGAAATTTATTAAATTCATAACAAATTATTCTCACCCACTGTAAAGATCGCTACAGGGAGTTAGAATGCACATAGTCATATGTTGTAGCCTAGATGTTATAGATACAAGTTGTGCCTTGTGATTTCAAGCATGGGGGTTACTTTAGACAATATCTCTAAATAACTCCAATGGCAGCTTAGACTAAATTAATAGGACAACCAATAAAACATTTTAAAATAATGCCATTTTAGAGAGACTGTGAAAAAGTTTCCAGCATATGACTGATCAATAACCTCTTCTCTTAAAAACCAAAGATCAGAGTAATTAACCCTAGAGACCACAAGCATACTTTTTAATATCAACTGAACCTGCTGCATTTTCATACTCTTTTCTTTCTTTTCATGGCTTTTTGAGTGCAGAAAATCATTGTTAATCAAAAAATTGTTAATCAAAAACTAAGCAGGATGAAATTGTAATCTGAAATTTCAGATAAGACAAAGGAGACACTAAAAGATCATTTAGCTCATCCACGGTTACCATGGTAGACCTGGGACAAGCGTCCATGGTCCCTGATTCCAGGTCCATTCCTCTTCTGGAAACATAACATTATTTTAATTGTTACATGATCAGGGGTCAAGATGGAGAGGGAAGATATTAAAGCCTGCGCTCTCTGAATTCACAAGGCAGTATTCCTCTTTGTCTTAGTGTTCATGTGTAATCTGACATGGTCCCAGCAACTCTGCGTCCAATCGGAAGACTCGTGTTTCTGTCAGTACTATGCCTGTAAAAGCCTTCCCCTTTGGCTACAGGAAGTCTATTCGGTATTGTATTAGATAGTGTCTGTGAAATCTTTCTTTATTTAGTTAATTTGGACAAGACTGCAGGGACCTAGTTTCTTATTACAAGGCTCACTCACTGGGAAACTATGTCTGTCGATTGTGCTGCAGTGTTCATGGTCTATTTAAGTAATAGTGACATTTGGTCGAAAGAAAAGCACTCCCTTGGACCACTCTTCTTTCTGCCAACACAACTGTGCATACACAAGGGAAGGAAAACTGTGGGATTTATGCTCTCTTCTGCTGTCCCTTTTTACTGTTTGAACCATCTCAAATCTCTCTGGAGTGGTCATAAATCTATTTGGACTGGGTACAACAGAAATGTACTGAGGCTCAACTTCATGTTAGTAAATATACAGTGAGTCCCAGGTCAGGCCACAACTATGACAGACACATAGTTTATTGGGTAGTTTTCCTTTTTGAACCTTGTATTCAGCTTAAACAGGGCTTCCTCGGCAGCTGATGCCTTTGGGTATCTCCTAACCTACAATGGAACATGAAAGACTCTCAAAGGAATTTATACATGTCTACTAGCTTGACTGATTCTCACTGAAATGTTAATGATATCTTGCATAAAAAATTAGAATTTTGATAGAGGTTTTTGAGCTAAATCCAAAAATATAGCCCCCAATGATAGCACTGTTACTAATCAGCCCTTATAGAAGTCACATATACTGGTACAATCTAGACATTAATCTCTCACACAATATCATGGAGGTATCCCCTTAAAACCCCTTAGGTAAGAGTGAAATTAAAACTTTATATTATTATGAAAGAAAAAGTTCAAATGGCATTAGAATAGAAGCACATATGTTGTAGCTTAGTATTGAATCAGGAAATTATATAGAAGCCACGTAATATTTTTCCTAATGAAACTTTAAAGTTGTATATCTACTTCCTAATTTAAACTCTTTGGCAAAGTTTTGGCAAATTTAAACTCTTCTATTTTCCTACCCAGCCTTTATATCTCAGTCATAGGCATATTTTGTAGTTGAAGCACATTTTCTTTGAAATGAATATTCAAATGCCTCCAAAAAACCACATGTAGAGCAAGTCATAGCACATGTAGCTCTGTGTCAGGTTTGTGACCCTCAGGAACACAACTATTGTGACATAAAAGCAGCCTGAAATTTCTTTTTACATATGAAGCCTTATATGACTTCATCTCAGATGTTGCATTTTGCATTCAATCTCCTTCCATTGTATCTTCTCCAGATTAACGAATCCCACAATTCAGTAATGATTATTCAGTAACTATCTGAAATACTTATACTAATAAAATATGTAGAAAATATGAACCTGATCTTCTAATGGTTTATAATATTCAGTGTTCACACCAAGCATCCATAAAAATTATGACAAGTTGTGCATTCCTGTTGTCCTAGATCATGGAAGAGAAGAGTTTGAAACAGGAGATACCTAAAGTTCACCATAAGGAGAAAACAAATGAGAAAAACAGAGAGAGAGAGAACATAGTTAAGTAAAAAATGGATATGAGGAAAGGCATTAAAAGTGCAATGGCCCCTAAACCTGGAATCCATTAAAAATACCCAGAGAGCTTTATAAAATTTATATTTATTGGCTCTACTCAAAAAATAGTGCATGCCAAGCTTAAGAATAAAAAGTCCAAAAATTCATATATAATAGGTAGTTTTAAAGAACCAGAAATATAGACTGTTGGGTGGATTCACTCTTTCAAAATTTATTTATTGACTACTGTGCATCAGACATAATTTTAAACAGTTGAATAAAGTAAACAAAGATTCTACTGCTGCACAGGATACATCCTGGCAGTGTGAGACAGATATTTTTCTTCTTTCCGTACATGGATTACCCAGATTCTTCTGCATTAAAACCCTATCAAGTGCTCATTTCCCATGTGAGGAAAGCTAAAGTACAAAGAGTTTAAATAATTAATCTAAGGTTTCATAAGTAGTAGGGGAGGAACCTGGACTTCTCAAATATGATCTAATTCCAGAGTTCTCATGCATAGCTGGATACTTAATTCTCAAGGCCTACTGCAAAATGAAAATATAGAGCCCTTTGTTCAAAACACAAGAAACAATGTTGCTAAAGATACTGGAATTTAAGGTGCAATTCTTTATTCTTTGGTCTCTATCAACTTTCGACTTTATTCTATTAAATTTTAAATGATTAACATGGCTTCTGCAGTTCAACTTTATACTGTACAATGCCAGTATCAAATGCAAATGTTAGAGCATTTCACTTGATGAATCAGTGAAATTACACATTTTGTGTTACATAGCTTGTCCATGCATGTTTTCTAGTCTTATCAGAACAATGGAATCACTGCATTCAGATAACACAATTGTTTTTATTTTCTTTTTGAAAATAATTTATGACCAATATATTTGAAAATAATATTTGACCAAAAATAATATATGACCAGTACTCTAACTTTGATTTACATACTAATAAGGAAGAAGTATAAGAAAATAAAAACTATGTGTTGCATTTTCTTTCTCTTGCCTTCCATATCATTTGCAGTGTAAGAAGTGGTCAGCTAACCCAGGGCAAGTAATATGAGGATATGATGGGACTCTCTTCTCAGGAACATGTATTTCCGTCATTGCCTTCATTCTATTTTTAAAGTGTTCACCTCAGATGGACAGTATGGCCTCTCTTGCCTATAGGCACTCATACTTCCATAGTTGCAGACGTAAGTCACACACTGCTGTTACACTCCCTGTACGTGTAGCTGAACTTCTGCACATTGTGCATCTACTCCATGAGGCCTGTGCTCATGGCATATGAACACGTAATAGATAAGGGTGGAAAAGAAGAACAGACACAAATATTATGCATATGTTCTGTGCTCACATACATTTCCTGCTGTACCACAGAACTTCAATAAAGAGGAAATGATTTAGAATTTTAAGATGGCTACAAAAGAGCATAAATCCAAGCATGAAGTCATTCTGATCCCTTCTTAATAACTACACACATCCCATGCCCAAGACGTTAACACTCCCCTTATACTTAACCATTGCTCCATACTATATCCCATCTGTAGTGGTTTTCTGTTGACCATGTCATTTTTGTCTAGGTTCACCCTTGATTATCAATAGCAATTTTATCACATAGTGATTCTAATCAATCTAATCTAGCTCTGGCATTCTTAGATGAGAAAGAATTTTTTCCTCACTCAGACACTCACACTGTGTGTGTTCTAAGCACCCTAACTTGGGTAGCTGCAATGTCAAAATTAAACCTTTCAGTAGACATCACTCCTACTTACCATAATACTATGAGTATTACTATGTGCCAAGCATTCTTCCAAGTGCCTTACCCAGTGCTTCATTTAATCCTTCCAGAAATACCAAAAAGTATATGCTATTTGTACAAGGCAGAATAATGTCCCTCTAATGATGTCCATATTGCTACCCCTGGAACCTGCGAATGGTTCATTACATGGCAAGAGGAGATTAAAGTAATAGGTCTAATAAATAAAGTAATCCTAAAATAGAGAATTTACTCCAGGTTATCTTAGTGGGCTATATGTAATCACAAGGAACCTTAAAAGTGGAAAAGGAAGACAGAAGTGGAAATTGAACTGATCTGTGGGAAGAAAGACTCAACTAATCTTAACTGGCTTTGTAGATGGAGGGAGCCATGAGGCAAAAACTATAAGCAGCCTCTGCAAATTGGAAATTCAAGAACATAGACTCTCCTCTGGCATTTCCAGAAAGGCCCCACTCATGGCATTACCAAGATTTAATTTGTGGAGGCCAGTCATGTGTGATCCTCCTATTCTTTCTGGATAGATCTAATATAGCACATTGTAAGTATTGATTTATAAATATTTTCAAGAAAATGATCACTTTCAGCAAATAGCAGTCTCTCCTGTGAACCATCTACAATGTAATAAATTATCTCAATATTTAACAAACATCTCTGCTTCCACTAAAGAAATGTAACAGGGAGAACATATCAAATCATATACTGTAAAAGGCAAAGAACCCAACAGTAACCTCAGATAAGCAGCTTTCTTGGACATTTGCATTCTCCATCTGTCAAGTTTTCACAGATTATGCCCCAGGAAGATGTTGCATTCATCATTACAAAGCATGAAAAAATATATGACAAAACTACTGTCAAGAGAGCCTATAAGTCTTTTTTTTTTTGAGCCCATAAGTCTTGAAGACTTTTTTGCCGATGTGTGACACAGTATTGCCTTTCTGATACATTGCTGTCAGATTGTTTTGTAAAAAAAAAAAAAATCTAACATTTCTAATATTTGCAAAGGAAAGAATCAACTTAGAGCCAACTTTGTTATGGATCAAGCAATTAGCTAAAGTTGATAATTATTTTTCAGAAGCGTACTATACCTATCAATATGATAGCCCAGTTCCCAGGTTAAATGAAATGCATATCTTCTTTCAATCTGGTTCTCAGAGTGCGGGGATAGATTTCACAGTCTTCCAGTATGTGGCACAATCCGTCAGATTTTTATGTCCCTGGTTCCTTCGTTGCTTGCCCTCTGATTCTTCTCAGCACTCCTCTCACTTCTGCCAGGCCTGGAAGCAAAAAGGCAGTTTTCACTACAAAGAAGCTACCAATCCAATATTCTTTGCATAATTTATATGTGCAGCAGGGGGAAATTACCAGCATAATTCCAGCGTGTCATTTAAACAGTTATACTCAATTGCTTTTCCCTAAAGGCAGTACCATTTTTATTTTCCAGCATTGCCCTTTCTGCCTGTGTCTTTCGCTCTCTTCTTATTATTGGGCTGGGTCCCCACATCCAGGAGGTCAATCCTAAAGTCTTCTCCACTGCTCCTTCATCTTCAGTCTCTCCATGTGTGGCAACATCACTGACTAGCATGCAACACAAAAGAAAACATGATGGCCCTGCCTTCAGTCTTTGTCATTATGAAGAATCAGAAAATATGCAAGTTTTGAATTGTGTTATGAGAGTTGGTTCTATTTTTACTCATCATTTATAGCTATGACTTTACGTATTGATTTTTCGAAATGAAATCCCCTTGGTTAATTATCAGGTCATGATTAAATTTAAATGAAACCTAATCTGCATAGAACTGATTACATTGTCCCTGCCTGCTGAAATCTTCCCAATCTAAATGTTCTGTGTGCTGTTCTGGTACTCCCAAACCTTGTCATGTATCTTCCCAATGCCTTTTCATTGCCCTTCAGTCTTTCTTTCTTTTCCTCACCAAAACCATTATATAT
>NW_004624770.1:4030849-4066685 GCF_000247695.1 Heterocephalus glaber
TATATATATCATATTATATATGTATATATATTATATACATATATAATATATATTGAGGAGGCTCAACTCTGTTCATATACATGAAATTGAATTGCTTATTCTTGTAGTTCAACAGAGCATACCTCTACCAAATTCCCTTCTTTCATTAATTAGTGGGATTGTTAAGTATGTTTTTACAAGATTCTATATATTTTCAGTTATTGTCATGAATTCCGAACACGGGCTCATTTTGGAATTAAAAATTCAGTTCTGTTCTCTTATATAATAAAGCTTCTACTTTAAACAATATTGAAGTTCATTTTCTCATTCCACAACCAAAAGTAATGCACCAAGTCTCATTTTCTCATGGATGGGAAGGAATGGGCATGGTTTGGCCCTGAGGAGAAGCCTCCCCCTTTCCTGTCCCAGGCAGCAATCCTTTTAGAGTTGGAGACTAGGTGTCAGGGTAGGGGCAGCAGGAAGGTATTTACTTGGCTATAGAACTAACTAGATGAAGGCAAGTGGCCTAACTCTGGTTCCGGCAAGCTCAGTTACATACTGGTGGCTTTTTACCGGTGTAGAAGCCTCTGACAGGGGTGCAGTCGCCTTTTCCAGCCATAATGACCCACTACCCACTCTGGGTTGGGCATTCTGTCAGTTGGCCTGAATAGCCCTAAGGTTATTGTCCCTTGTTGTCCCTTATATAAGGTTTCCTCTGACAGCCATCACCAATATGAGACAGATGATCGAGGGCATCTCTCATCTACCAACAGTCAACTGCTTCCATTTCAGTGACCTCAACATCAGTAGCCTTAATTTTCTGTAATTGTCCTGCAGTTTTCCAATAATTGGAGTTAAAAGGCCACTGGAAAATGAGTTTTTGTGAATTGTTAGGACCTTCTTCTTGACTTCCAGTGGAAGGTTTTTACCTTTGGTTCTTAACCTTCCCATCTTCCTTTTTGGGAAACAAATGACATTTTAAACATGGATTTTAGATTGTGTAATTTTCGATGTATATCCTCTTCAAACAAGATTTCCATAGGTGGATTTTAGAAAAAGTTCTTGACTCTTTCAAACAACTTGTAGAATAATAGAGTTTATTTATCATTTGCTGAGAAAATATCTACAAATATCCAATAAGTAAAACAGATTAGATTGAGTGTTAAAAATAAAATAATAATAAATTAAAAACTAAAATCTTTTAAAACTTGATTCTTTTTATTTTTTTTTTTGTACCGGGGATCAAACTCAAGTCCTCAGCTTGCGAGGCAGGTGCCAGAACCACTGAGCTAAATCCCCGACCCTAAAAACTTGATTCTAATGAGTAGCTATCACAGTAATTTCCAAGTTATTTGTTTCTCATTTTCACATTCAACCATATGAAAGAAGAATCTAATCAAGTTGTCATCTGGTAATTAAATAAGTGTTTCTGATAGAACTTTTATATGATGTTTGACATATAAGTAGCAAGTAATTTAAGTAATCTGAGCCCAGTCCAATTTACTGATCCATAATCATGAGTGCATAAAGTGTTTTTTACAACACTATATTTTAATATAGTACTTTGATTTTCAAAATATTCTTCAATTTTTCTTGTTACTCTGTTATCTGTTCTACTCTGACCTAAAATACATTTCTTTTATTATTAGTCTTCCAGAGTCCAATTTTTTCCCTTACAATAAAATAATTCTGGGGTACACTTAGGTCGGAAAACATTCCTTCCTGTATTCTTTAGCTGAAAATCCAGAATTCTTTTCACATACTTACTGCTGATTTCCAAAACATATCACAAGTTCTGCAGAAATCAAATGCATATCAATGAAAATGCTTTGGGGACAAAGGGAGAAGTCAGTCAGAATGGAGAGAGGAGCAAATTAAAATAACTCAGAGATGTACTATGTAGGTCCTCCTGTCAACAGGAGAACCCACAGGAATCCTTTATTTCCCCTGGAGCTGGTACTCTGGGATGTTTTGGGAAGACATATACAAAACAAATATATATGAAAATATGATGTCTAGAAAGGTTGAGAAATTAGAAGTAATATGCTCCTGAGATGTCTACAAGACAACTGTTCAGTTATATCTGTGCGTTCTGTGTCACAACTTCAGGAAAATTAAGGTTATGCCACAGAAAATCTCATTACTTCAGACTGAGTAGCCTTTAGGCTACAAACTAAAGAGAGAACACTTTATTAGTATTGACCATCCATAGCACAAGTTTCATGACTACACAGACATGCCCTTCTCATTGCATCTTTTTATCTCTAAAATGATGAATATGTAAGGTATATGAGTTGAATAAATAAGTCGATGAACTAATTCATTAACTAATGGCAATTGCTGACACATAAATGGGCACAGAATAAACTCAGTGTTTTATTTTGGTTTTTCATAAATAAAAGAAAAATAAACAGGAATAGTGAATGAGACAAGAAGGCGAGAGAAAAACTGCACATAGAAATGTACGGTTCCTCCTTAGAAAGGGTGAGGAGCTTCTTCTAACCATTTTGCGCAGGATATAGATTCAGGATGGCATGCATCGTTTTCTAAAATGTCATTCTTTATGTTTATGCCTGGAAATATGGCCTTTGTACAACGATTAAACATATTACAGAAAATCGTGGGAAAATCTCCAAAGAACTGACAGACCAAATTTCTGGTTATTCAGAACAAATGTTTATACTGATTTTTTTCAATCACAAAGTTGCTCCTAAATTTACATTAGAGTTTTTCCAATTTCTGCTATACCTGTCGACGGACTAAGTATCTCAGTAGGAAAACACCTTATGTGGTTGCTTATAACACGCAAGTGAAGAAAAGTGGTTCGATACAATTACTTGCGTGGTCAAAACACCACTATTTTAAGACAGCCATTTATCAAAGGGAACAACCCAGGCTCCTAAGTCAATGGTTCACTTGCTGTTTTGCAAAGTTTTAGCTGCTCACTTTTACAAGTGGTTTGCTAAACATAGAATGTAGTAACGCCTATAATACAAATATTGATTTATATATTTCATTTTCCATGTGTATTTTGTCACTTAAACTTTATGAACTATATTATGGTATTTTACTTAGTGAAATTCTGCAAGATGTATACATCCTTTCGATTAATAGCATAGGTTTTATTTAAGGTAGTTGTGAGCTAAACTTCCTGTGAATGCTATAGCCGTATTTTTCTAAGGCATTGTCATTTCTATCATACAAGCATTTTATGTCTAGCTTTTATGGAGAAACATAAGCCATCAAGCTCTGAAAAGACCTCTGCAAAGTACAGTTTTAACCCACAACTGAGATGCTCCAAACAGAACTTCTTTAGATCTGACATCACCGATATCTTCAATATTATTTTAGTTTTTTATCAATGACTGCTTCTGTGGTGTGAAATGTTACATTTAATCTCTCTTCCTCTAAATTATTCCTTACCAGTTTATTTGAAGCATCATAGATTCAAGGTAAAAATAATATCTTAAATTTTTTACTTAAATCTAGAAGAAAGTTTTTGAATGGAAAAAGTTGTCAATATACTGTGTGAAACTATCCTTTCTGTATCCTCAAATGTGTTGTAAAAATTGGAATACAAATCCTGTAATATTCTGGAATATCCCCCAGATTTCATATTCACCCTGGTCTTGAATATAACAAGAATATAAAATAAAATGAAAAGACCATAGAATTTCCATCCAGAAGTAAGGGGAATAAAAATGAAGATATATAGATAAAATATTTAAATAATCTAAATATATTTTCTGAATCTAGGCATAGACACTTACGTTTTTCTTTAATTTTTTAAAGATTTCAAGTTGTCTAGAGTTTTACAAAGTAAAAAGATGAATACATTCGAACAGGCCAATGAGCATCATCAAATCTTAGGTTTTTAAATCATAAAATATTACAGATTTAATTTAAGTTCCCCGATAACCCTCCCTGATCTAATGCAGTATTTCCTCCTTGTATATGGCAAGCACTCTTCTTGAGTCTTACGGGAACAATTCCCTTGCTTTTAGTTCACACCTATTGTTTAAAACCTCATGCAAACAATATTTGCCGAGTGCTAACAGAATAATGTTTCCTCACAATCCATAAAAAGGTTACCTATGAAAATATATTTTAATGTTTTTGTCGTTGACATATTGGACAAGTAATTTCAGACCTTTCTGTTTTCATTGAGTATTGTGCTGTTGAGATCAATACATGCCAATAACATATTCTTCTATTCCACATGTCTGAATGGTGTACAGTATGAATATAGGACAATTTATTGTGTAAATATATGACAATTTATATATTCTCTCTTGATAAGGAAGTCATTTTTAACATTATGTTATAGAAAATTTTGCAATAAACACTCCTTTACATTTCTTCTTTTTCACGTGTGCTAAAGATATGTACCTCGAATCAGAATGTCTAGAAATATATACACCCTGAAATGTAACAGCCACAACCAATTTGCTCCTCAGAGTAGATCTCCACAATTTGCACACCAAAAATGGTGTCTCAGCATTTCTCAGCAAAATTTACTAGAATGGAGTCTATTTGCCAAAATGTTGTGAAATGTAATTTGCTGTTTTCACATATTTTTTCATTGCTAGCAAAGATGAGTAGAGATTATACCTAAATAAATTATTCCCTATATATTTTTTCTAAGTTCCTTTATGACCATTTTGCCATATTTGCCAGCTGTATTAGGATTTTTGTTTCCATTATTTATACTAGTTTTATAGGTTTGTAAGTATTGAATTTTAACATAATTACTTTATATTAATGTATGTGAAAAATATTTTGCTTTATTTGATCAATTATTGTACTTACGGTGTTTTCTGTTTAATGTAAAATTTGATATTAACTTAAATGATTATCAAAATACTTCTTTCTGCTTTCCATAGTGTGTTTAATATTTCTTTTCATATAGGGTACTTATTAACAAATTATGTTAAATTTTCTTCTAAAGATTTTAACAGTTAGGTTTTCACATGTGGATCTTTAATTCACCTGGATTGATTATTGTGAAGAATGCTGACTTATTATTAAGTACTCAATTTTTCCATCAAAATCTATGTTGTTTTACATGTCAAGTTGCCATATAAATGTATCTGTCATTAGTCCTCTTCTGTATACACATCTCCGCATCAAAGACACAGTATCATAATTAGATTTTTTTTTCTAATTTTTAGTTTCTGTGCTGGGGATTGAACCCATGGTAAAAACCTGCTCTATCAGTAAATTACACTCCTTCTCTTAAATTTACTTTTTTTCACTAATCTTAATACATGTTAGGGAAACCTCCTGGCCTTCTTCAATAAATATATATATTTAATTTTAGTAGCTGGCCCTTTGTTCTCACACAGGAAATTTAGAATTGGGCTGCCGCCAAATTTACAAAATGTATAGTTACAACGTTGTTTGAAAACTTGCTGAACTTGTAAGTTAATTTTGGAAATTTTCATTTTTGTAATATTGTCTTCTCATCCATGAACATTGTTTATTACGTGTTTTATTAAGGTCCTCTCTAAATAAAAAGTTAGTAATTTTGTTACACACAGACTGCACATCCATTGCTAGGTTTATTCCTGAAAATAATCTAGAGCTTTTAATCACTTTAGTTGCTTTTATTAAATTGTCATATATGTACTAAATATTTTATTATCTCATGTCATTCATAATCATATAATCATCATATAAAGACAATTTCATCTTTATTTTTAATTCATATAGCTTCATTCTTTTTTTTAAATTTTATTTTGCTAAGATCTCCTGAACAACACAGAAAAGCAGTGTATCTTTTTACATGTCAGGTTTCCATACAAATGGATTTGTCATTACTCATTTTCTATATATTTCTCTATGTATTTCTGCATCACAAGATCACTATGGTCTTTTTGCTGAATACAGTGCTTCTAATGTTACTCCATGATTTGATGTGTGTGTAGTATTTTCAAAAATTGACTCCTTATTACAGTATGGGACAGTCATTTTTCCTACGTTTTGTAAATCTTATTAATATTTTTGAGACTTTCATTGTTTCTATACATGATTTTATGTTACACTACCACCTTATCTTTAACTATGAGATTAAGCAAGCAATGACACCAGCTCAATCCTAATGTTATCTACAAAGATAACAGTATCAGGATTGATAATTATCACTGAGTCTATAAGAGAGAGTGCATCCTAATTATTCACTACTTATTATAATGATAAGAATGCTGTCATAGGACATAAGGAAAGAACATGGCAATCTATAAATTAAATAAATGTGATCTTTTACACTATTAGTACAGTTTTTTTTATTGTCAGAAAAGTTTGTTTTCAACTTGCTTCCAGTCACATTACTTTCTTTATGTTGATTAGTGAAGCAATACACATTTTTTTTTCCAACTTGGGATTCATGTTGCCTTAGAAAGTATTGTGGCAATAATGACTTAAAATTTAATTCACTAAGTCAAAATATTTATGCATCTCATTCACCAAAAGAACTTAGAAATAAAAATTTAGCATATGTAATAACTATAATTTATTATATAAGTAACTCAGAATATAATGATTGGCTTTATAAAAAGCTAATGAAAACAACACACTAGGAGACGTTCATGGAATTATCCTTTATATTCCTATAAACAATATTGGCAACATAGAAGTTTCTTATCTTAGTCAAGCTAAGATGTTAATTTATATTTCATGAATGAAAGGGGTAATTTGATTCCTTGGATTAATAAAGGGATTTAACATTTCTGGTTAATACCGCTGTGCAATATTGCTTTTAGGAAACTCTCTGCAGACTGCTAAAAGGACCTTGTTTTAGTAAACTGAGTATGTGAATGCCCTAAAGAACAATTACAGAGAAAGAGGTAATTTTCCTTTGCCCTTTTCCACTACTCTTTTTTATTATGGCTTTATGGAATGCTATAATATTCCTAAAGATAGAGAATGATACTTTGCATAGCTTGAATTACTGAGCACATAAAGATTTAAAGGTTAGCCTTGAGGGACATTATTACAGTCAGGTCAATGATACCTACTAACCTTCCCCATATCTATTAGAAATAAATAAAAGTTCTATAATACTGAATTTTACACTAACTTAAAATTTCTAGAAAGGCTTTTTTGAGGAAAGGAGTTTGGGAAAGAGTTCCCCGAGGATTTTATATAAGGAGATCAAGAACATATGGGAAGCCAGCAGTTTCTCCCACAATGTCTGTCTTTAATTTAGAAAGAAAGTGTTGATGGAGCTTTTTCTTCCCAATGAAATTTTCCAGAATAGCTCAGCTGCCAAACTGGTTCCTGTTGTCTTCTAAAGTGGTCCTCTTTGGAACAGGATGTTGATGAAGTTGCTCATTTTATGGCTTTTTTAAAAGATAGGTATAATAAAAAGGAATGTTATTATACCTCTGATAAACTACTCTGTCCTCTGTTCCAAGAAGCCAAAAATCAAAGTATATTCCACTTTGAGAACAATAAGACTTACCCTACTAATTATTATGTCATTTTCCCCAAATGTGAGCTGTTAATGTTACACAAGATGGAAGCCCTTGATGCCATTCAAAGGCAGCAACACTTGCTAGAGGGAAAGTCTGAGACTCTGACTCTATCTGCCTTCCAGTTGGTCTCTAACTTTGGAACACTTGGGATCTTAATGTCTCCACTGGTAACCTGTGGTTTCTGAAGTGTCTGATCAGATCTTCATAAACCATGGGCTAGTTTTGCCAACTATGAGCTCTACACGGTTCTTGGTCAAGGTCAAGAACCAACTGCTGTCCAAATGTCACCCTCATCAGCAGCTGGAAGGAGGAACTTATATTGGCCATGACATTCAAAAGAGTCTGAAGGATGGGATTATCTTATGCATGCATACACAAAGCAGCAACAACCAGGCTCAGTCCCCCAGATCAAGTGTTCCATGCAGAATTGGCAGCAGCTAGAAAACTTCTCCAATTTCATGGGCATCTGTTCAAGGCCAAGGACTTACCTGAGAGCAGGAAGATGATGCAGAACAGGTGAAGTATGCCTTCTGGTGCTTACCAGGAAGGCTATGGCCAAGGTGCTGCAAGGCAGCATGGATATCAGTGTCCAGTCCTTGGAAAATAAGCAGTAGAACTTTGATGACACTACAACAAAGGGTGACCAGTAACTCCTCAGGTTGTAGATTGGCACCAACACATGTGCAACACAGTCATGACCATGTTAGGGCATGGCTGTAACTATGATCCCAAAAAGCATGGGCTGTGGCCCATGGACCACCCCACAATCACCTCAGGTAGATATAATGGCTCCAGGATCAAGAGGAACAGCCTCCCAAGCTCTGCCTATGAGATGGCTCCATCCAGCTCTGGTGACTGCCAAGAGTAGGGAAAAGCACTGAGGGGACCATGTGTTGTCTCCCCATATTGTTGCTCAGCTAAGATTTGCTGTTATCTGTGTTTTGTTTTGTTTTGTTTTTCCCAACAGAGGGTCATGAGGCTGGGCACTGGGTGGAGTCAGGCATCAAGGAATGCTATTCGCTATCCTGCCTTCCCTCACATGACTGAGCCTGCATCAGGCTGAGGGAAGGGGGTAGGGAGGCCATATCAGGGGCCCGAGGGATCCGGGTCTCTGCCACTACATTTAGGCAGCAAATGTCCAACTTAGCTCTGAGCTAATCTGTGTGGGGCTCCAAAGGCAACTCTCCCTAAGGTCTTCCAGTTTCCTCTTCTCTTCTCCATCAGTTTATGGTCTCTCTACCCATAAATGTTTTGAACAGTTTTGAGGAAAGAAAAAACTCTTAAACTTTTTCTCAGAAACGAGGTGGAAAGAGTGGAGTGGGTGCTGGAAAATGGGCACCCTCAGAGAGGGCCAGACCACAGTACTAAAATAGTTCAGGTGTTAGGAGGGACTAGACCTTCTGACTGAAGCAACCCTGATCCATCCCCGTGGTGGAGTGCAGAAATTAAGGCTTTGAGAGGTGACAGAATTCTGAGCTGTTGAGGCACAGGCAGACCCCTGTTCCATACTCCCCTTAACCCTCTGGGCCAGCTGTAGGCTTTGAAATTCTCCCAGCTCTCTCTTTCTCCCAGCTGTATCACTGTCCCACTCTGATTCCACAGCCAAGTACTGGGCACTGACCCCAGCCTGGGGCCCAGGATATAACGTGAAATATTGAGTGTGGACCAAGAGCAACAAAACCTTCCATTTTTAAAGAAAAAAGTATGATTTCTGAACAAGAAGCAATTTGGGGAGAAAAAAAACATTTTTCTTGATTTATGAATATGTGCCAACATGTATTCACTATGTAATGGCTTGTATCTAGATGTCCCCGCAAACCCTCATGCCATCATAGATAGAACTTTTTGGAGGCAACTGGATGTAGAGTGTGTGATGCTGGGATTAAAGATGTGATTCTGGGATTCATTCTTGGTGCAATGATAGAATTAGGGGTGCTCTAGGCTGTGTGTGAATGCTACCCTCCATAAGGTTGGGTAGCCTGGATAAAATATAAGGGACAGAAAGAGGGTTGCTATTGTCACTTGTAATTTGCTGCTTGCTTCCTTGCTGCCTTCTACCTTCTGCCAGCCATGAACTGTTTCTCCGCTCCAATGTCCCTCTGCCATGCTGTCCTGCCTTGGAGCCAGACAATAATAGACTAAAACCTCTACAAACTGCGTGCCAAATAAACCTGTCCTTTAAATTTAGGTGTCAAGTATTTTGTCTCAGCAACAAGAAAAGTAACTAACACACCCTATTTTTTCAAGGTTTAGTATTCTTATGTGCACTCCTGTTGTTAATATGTTAAAAAGTGATTAAAGATACACACATATACATATTCTGTATAAAAATCACATGTGGGCCACAAAGTGGTGTTATATTTATCATCTGACCATTTATAAGAGAAGTTTAATGACCTTTACTAGGATATAATTGCTTAGTTGCACTTCGATTTGTCCATTTATGCCTTCCTATTTTTTGGCCAACTTGTAATATTTAGATTTTTCTTCACAGTGGAAGGGGGTATATTGCCCACTATCTGTCTTTCCTGTTTTAGTCCTCCTTTCTTCATGTCTCTTAGTGAACAAAATATATGACACACTATAAGTTTCCTTTATTGTTCTCACTTTTTTGTCTCCATTATGGAATGTTGTTGACCTAACATAATAAAATCATTTTGCCATATAATCTTCTAAAATATTTATACTTTCACTTTTTATACTTAAGTTCTTAATACTCCTTGAATTGATATTTGTTTTTGATGTAAATAAAACCGGAGATTTCAATTTTTTTTCTTTTCTCTCTGTGGATAACCAGTTACTTGGAATTGATCTGAAAAGCCATCACTCTCATAAATCAAGTTCCTCCCTTAACATATGTTTCTAGATTTTCTGTTCAATTTGTCTATTTGCGAATCCTATGCCAATACCAAAGCTTTTTAAGAAATATTGCTCTATACAAATTCAAATTGCCCTAGTCATGTTGGATTCTAATATGGTTTTATCTCCTAAATCTGGAAATGTAGATAACGTAAATCTCAGCAATTTCAGTAATAGAAGTAGATCCTAGGGAAATTTGTTTGTGTGTGGGTGTATGTGAATGCATGTGTGTACATGTATGCAGGTACAAACAGAGACATGCTTGTTACACTGTTTGGTGCTCCAAGAATTTGTAAACATCAAAAAGTTCCACAATGGAGAAAACAATAAAAACATCATCTGTTATACAATATGGTAAAAACTAAAATTTCTTATACAATTAACTTAGACCTATATAGAACTAAATATGATAATGTGTAACGCAGATTGATTTTTGTTTAACTACTAACATGTGTGGTTTTTAATTTTAGTTTCATATAACTAAAATTTCTTATATTTAATAAAAATTATATTAAGCAAAGTCTTGGAAGGATACATACAGTATGCTTCCATATATTTAAAGTATAAAAACATGAAAACAAAATGCAATGGGTAGAGAAGCATTTATATGTATTTAAAATAAAGCTGAAAAGCACAGAAATGATGAGCAAAAAATTTAGAATTATGGTTACCTCTGAGGAAGACAAATCACTATGGCTTCCCTCAGAGCCACGTGGAGGTTTTTAAGGAATTACTAACATTCTATAAATTAGAAATTTTGTCTGCATATTTTAAATGCAGTATAAATAAATAGACAATAAGTTGATTATAGGTAGACAGATGAAAGTTCAGTGACTGAAATCCAGTGCATTCACCATTATCCTAGATTCATTTGATAGTATATTGAATTTCCATACATATTATTCCATAATAATGTTGTTTTACCATTCCTTGAGTCTCTGTTATGCACCAGACAGGTTGGATATGGTTTTGTAAATAGTACCTATAATCTGAATATCAAAACTGTAAGGCCAGAATTACAATTTCATTAAATGAAGTTTGATTCAGTCATCACAGCTTTTAAGTGATATAATTGTATTCTAAACCTAAATTTGTCGGTTCTAAATAATGTGTCATTTCAAATGTATAATTCTAGTGTTTTATAAAAGACAAGGGCCAGGTTTACTTAACACTGTCATCCTTCCTTTGAAACATCAGTGCGGCATAGAAGTGGAAAAAAATTGGATTGAGATTGGAGCCCGAAACTTGGCTGAATTTGTCATCTCAGTTTGTTCTTTCTAAAGGATTTCTTAATTATCTCTATTAGCCCAAGTGAAAAACTGCAAACAACCTGAAATAATTAATGTTTGGTTGTTGAATATAACCCTGATTTGTAGTCATGTCAGCCTTTAATGGATTCTTTCTAACTATCAACTTCAATCTTAAATTAAATGTAGCTGAGAACATTTGCACTTTCATATTCCCACAACACTTCAACCAGTCATGGTGATCCAAACCATAATATAAACTTAGAATGAAATATAAAATTCATGAAGCTTGGTGTGGGGTTTTTTTTTCCCAAAATTTTCTTGGAAAAGTCTTAGAGGTTAAGTGTTCTTTTCACTAAGAATCTCATAATAACATTAAACCAGTGTAGATGAGAAAAATACTTTTGCCCTATCTAGATTCTCTTTGCATTCACAAAGTATTCTCTTGCCACTCCACAGATATCTTTATTGGCACATAATATGTAAAGTGAAACAGATATAAAGAGAGAAAAGGGACCTGCTTTTTTCTGTACACTATTTAACATTTTTCTACAGGTCTGCTATTACTAACAAAATGCATATCTGTATATTAAATACCAATTCTGAGTCATGTAAACAGAATCATGAGAAAATCTTGGTTGTAAGAGTCAAATGAAACAATCATGGTTCTTGAAATTTAACATATATTGTTCATATTTAAACCCTCATTCTGTGAGAATTTCCATATATACATTTTAGCATGGTCTTCACAATATAAATTTCACAATTTATACTGTGGATTCTGATATGTATTAATCTATTCATTTTTTTCTCAAGAAGTTCATAATAACATTAAACTTGTGTAGCTAAGTGATAAAATACTCCTGATCTGTTCTACATCCTCTTTTCAGTCCCACTGAAAATTCCTACTTCGAACTCTGCAGCTAATTGCAGGTTTTCTGGACAGCCAAGAGATGATCATTAAGAGTGAGCCCTACCCAGTCGATGGTTGCTATGGAAGCCTTTGGTTTCCACCAATAAGCTCCACTGAATGCTCTAACCCAATTTTTGTATTATCCAAACACACAGAGGATTCTTCAAGATGCTTCCTCTAACCCAAGCACTTTGCATGTGCATTCTTTCAGATGAGATCAGCATATAGTGCTACTGGGATGCTCAGTGAAATATTTTAAGCAATTTTTGGCATGGGAAGTCACTTGAGGATCCAAAACTGAGCTGAAAGTGATTTGCCATTGCACACATGTGGACTGTGTGATGCTTCCCAAAAAATCTCTGCTCTGAAGCTGCTCAGGAACATCAGCATCTGATCTCTCTGTCTAATGTTGTGAATGGTACATTTGCAAACCACTTTTTCAAGAAACAATAATGATTATTCATAGACCCCAAATTATTTCTGCATAGTTTCTTTTCTCTGGGCTTATGAAAGCACTGTTCTCCACTCCCTATTCACAGGTTTGCACACCAGTGCAGAATGACTGTCCCACCGGATTTGATGCTCTGCCCAAGCCTCGTTTCTTTTCACTAAAAATGGATGTTATATATGTGTACATTTTAAAACTACATATGTGTATTTTTTTAAAAAAACACGACATATGTGTGTATATATATGGCCTGGAAAATGTTCACTTCTCCAAGAAACTCCCCTGACAGCCAGTACCTTGGCTGTTTCGGCCTGCTCTCTTCTTCCTCAGTGGGAAGCAAGGATGATTCTAATTTGGCATGAATCCCCAAGACTAATACCACAGTGCGCTCCGCCTCCTCCCTGAGGATATAGGATTCCTTTGGAACACGCCAAGGATGTAACAATGACTTATCTCTTAAAAGAAGCAGGTGGCCCTTGCCACTGCTACGTCTATCATTGCCTGAGTTCCCCTTGCATCTCTGCCAGTTGCTCGCCTGTCACATTTGGCAGAAGCCCAGAATTTGGCTCACTTTGTTATCTTCGTGATTCTTTTTAGTGCCCATCTTTTCTCATGTTGTTTTTCATTGTCAATATTCCCCCTAAAAAGAAAAACCCTTAAATCTGAGTTCAGTTTTGAACAACATGTCTTATGGATTTTTTTCTGTTTTTCTTTTACTAGACCAACCTTGGCTCAGTGCCTGCATTCTGTCTCTCATGGGCAATTGAAATACTACCATGAGACAGATGCTAGCATCACTCCCAAATCTGCTTTCGTCCACATTCAGATGTACTTTTTTCCTATATGTAAAGTCAAACAACCACACTGATCTGCCAAACAAAAGCCAGAGTTCTTGTTTTTCACTTGAATTGAGAATATATTATGACGAGAAGACATATTCAATTTCAAAGTCTAACAATTGTTTTTGCACTATTAAAAAAGGTGAATTCTAAAAATAATAAATTCCTTCAAGTAACATTCCTTCACTATCATAAAAAGTAGTCAAATTGGAATTTATTTTTCTTCCTGCTTCAGCTCCTTGTTGTAAACTCTACCTGAATACCTATAGTCATAATCTATAGCTTTCTTCCAGAGCTTATTATAACAGGCAGAACAACATGAACTGTAATTTTCCACAAGGAAAATGCACTGTAGGAGACATACTTCATTCGCATTTTACTTGAGAAATATCAGTCAATACCCAAAACCCAGCAGAAATTGATTGACTGTTTTGTTGATAAGTAGGAATTAAATGGATCATCTCATATGCACACATTTATTTCATTTATATCCGGAAAGGCATTGAAATATCAGAACTAAGTAAATGGGGAAATATTTTGTTAAAGAATGTCAAATACACCATCAGCCACCCTGGCTTCATTTTAGGAAGTAATATTCCAGGACGGTAATGTTAAAAGATTACATGTGTACATCCGTCTTCCTATGGCTGGCATACTTATGTTAACCCCTTTGTTTATGAGATCAAGTATGATTTTGAAAGATGTTCCAATGGAACACTGCACAGAGAATCTAATTTAGTGGTAATCACTCTGCGAAATATTCTAGGAAGAAGTCAATATGCAATGCTTTGACCCCTATCTTTTAGTAGGCTTCTCGAATTTACAGGATGTTTCTCATCCTTGTACAAAATTTAAAAGATCACCTAGCATAAAGAACTTGTCCAACAAAGGTTCTAATCTATTCTAAATACCAAAGAAAAGAACTGTCATTGGGGCTAGGGATTTAGCTCAGTGGTTTTGTCGCCTGCTGCGCAAGCGCAAGAACCTGAGTTCGATCCCCAGTACCAAAAAAAAAAAAAAAAAGAACAGCCATTGGAAAGCTTTTCAAGTAGTATGTAACACAAATAAAATAGACAGGTACTAAGACCTGAATAAATAACAGTAACCAACCTTAAGTTTAAGCTACTAAATAATACGTGTGGCAGACCAGAGAAATGCACTGAGGGGAATAGAAAGAATACATCCATATGTTATTTTTTGTTTTATGATAATATTATAAATAAATTTGAAATATTACTTCTTCCCTCCCTGATCCAATTTTCCTCTGCCTTACACTCCCTGATTTTCTCACTTCCAAGGTGCACAACATGGATTTCACAGATTATTTTTTTCCCAGTTTATATTTCCTACATATAGGAAAGCAGATATACCTTATTTCTTTCAGTTATCTATTCTTTTCTTCTGTTTCCTTTTGTTACAATTAACACTGAAATTAAACATAACTTTCATGTGCCTTCCTGAATGCATTGTGCTAGAGATTTCTGAGTTGTTACCTATGACAAAAGTGTAGGGTCACATGGCATATATATTTCCTAGATATTACCATGACTAATTGACAAGACTTGCATCCCCACCGTTAATTTCTTCATCTTTACCAATAGTTAATACTGTCAGTCTTTTGAATTTTTATCAAGAGAGTGGATCTAAAGTGATATTGTTTTTGTAAGCATAGTTTTGACAGTGGTACTATTAATAAGGTTTTTTTCTTTTCTTTCTTCCTTTACATACATTTCTAACTTTTAAGATTATCTATACATGGGTGTTTTGAAAACTTAAATAATTTTATAAACATGCATTTTCATTTTTTACTCTTTCGATTTAATTCATTCATTCCACTTTAACATTGTGTTGATCACTCTGAATATCATGATAAATAAATTTTTAAAAAGTTAAATTATAGCTATCACAGAGCTTGAAATCTAATCAGGTGGGTAAATACATTTAAAAATGACATCTTAGTTTAGTAACTATAAAAATAAAAGAATGTGGGCTTTAAGAAGTAACAGAGAATCAGGAGGGGTTGGCTGTAAGGGAGGAATTTCCAGACAATCCTTCTGGAGATGACAGGTGAACTCATATCACCCCTCCTTTGAGGATGCTATAGGCTGCAATTTATGATCTGGCTTAACCACACTGGTAAAAATGACAATATATAAACATAAAAATATTAAATAATGGCAGAATAATGTAAAGATAAATTGACACTAAGATTTTTATAAGACACAGGGTAAAAATAAAGTCATGTAGGTAGGTGGAATCAGTATGCTCCCAATTTCAATATCTCACTATATCAGATCCTGGCCAGAGATTCTGAGTCCAGGATGTAGAAGGAGAGTGGAGAAGGAAAAAGAAGCTGTCACAGCCTCTTCCATGCCCCGGCTTCTGATCTGGGAATCACAACAGAGACAGCCATGTGCCCGGATGGCAATGGTGGATGACATCTGTCTTATGACACTGCAGTAGTTCGATCAGTGCTTTATGGCTCACTGTCATTGATTTAACATTATTTATCATCAATTAATGAGGGAAATAAGTTTCAGAAAACCTTTTGTCCCAATTCCCTCATATCAGTCTGTTTTGCATTATTATAACAAAATATCTGGGGTTGATATTTTATAAAGAAAAAAATTTATGTAGCTTACAGTTCTGAGGTTCAAAGACCTGTATCTGGTGATGACTTTCTTATTGGCAGTCCCAAGGTAATGCAGGGAATCACATGGGGAGAGGAGAGAGAGAGAGAGAGAGAGAGAGAGAGAGAGAGAGAGAGAGAGAGTACGTATGTGTGTGTGTGTTTAGAGGGGTTTTCTAATCTGTTTCCTTCTTAAAAGCCAACAGCATCTAAACAAGAATCTTCTTCCCCATAGACTTATTTGATCATAATCACCGCTTAAAGCTTCCACCTCCAACACCATAGTAAGATTAAATTCCTACTGTCTTAGTACCTCTTAATGAGCATTCAATTTCATAGTGAACCCAAGACTAACCAAACCATAGCAATACAGACTAACATAATTTAATTGAAATGAAAATACAGAACTTTGAACTCTAAATTCAGCCATCATAGAAATCTTTTCATTTTTTCTCTTCTAAAATTTAACACTGAATGGAGATATTTAGACACAATTATAAGAGATTCTGGTGTATCTATTTTATCTGGAAACATGTTTAGTAGTATGAAGAGTGTAGACCTTCAGTAATGCACCCTTATGCACATTATTCTGTCCCCTAAATTATTTTTTTCAGTTTGGAATTTGTGGTCAGTGATTGGAATTAAGTACTTTTAATTAAATTGATGATTAACCCAAAACATTTAAGCTTGTAAGGGCTGGTGTCAAGTTAACAAAGATGATCTTAAAGAAAAAAATGTTATTTTCTTTTATCCTTGTAATAAAAAATGATTAAATGATATAATCAAAAAGGAACATCCTTCCATCCATCCATTCAATAAACATTTTGTGAGCACTCACTGTAGGATAGCAAAAGTTAAGTATTTTACATAATTTATATTAATCCTCATAACAGCTCTCTGATATTGAAATTATTAATTTTATTTTTAGATAATGAAACTGGAAGGAAAGAAATTAACCAATTTAAGCAAGGTCATACATCTTTTAATCTAGCACCAATGTTTAGTTCTGCTTAAACAAACTATCACTATATTTTGGTATATTCAAACACTTATTTTCAGGTCTATAGACTTGACTATCATATTTCTCCAGAGAATCACAGAAGATTTTCAAATTTCTACACTTCCAAAATATAAAATCCTAAGTGATCTCATACAAAATACTTACAAAGTGTAATTAATTTGTTTAAACACAATGTTAGAAACTGACACAGTTTTAGATGTAAGAATGTTTTTTATATGCACGATAATGTTTGTTGTCAAGTCAATTATCATAGTACTTTTTTTTTCAAAAAAAGCCAAAGCAATTGTAAATTCATACAGAAAATGAAACAGTACTGACACTGGGATATGGTACAACTATTACTATGTGCCCATCTTCATGAAATCCAACTTATATGATGAAATGGAAATATGTTCTAAAACTGCATAATCATACTCTAAAATAGTGTTTATTTGACTTCTTTGTTTATTTGTAATGTTCCACATATATGGCCTTACAATTTTTGCATTGAAAGAATAATAAAGTCCCTGGTTATTGTGAAAGGTCACCTTTCTAATTGGTATAATGAGGCCCAGCTGGTGAGCCAGTGTCTGGAATAACTCAGGACCAGCACAGCAGGGGCAGAAGGGAAAGCATAGCCATTAAGAGGGAAGTGATTCAGCATATGTCCTTTATTCCTTGTATTTGTGACTACAGTCACCAATATCTAATTTTATCTAAGTAAGGCATCTTTGAATGTTCAAATGACTTAAACTAGAACCTGTGTCCTTATGCTAAATGAAAAAAAAGGAAAACATCATGATGAATATAAAAGCAAGTAATTGATTCATTGGTCTGAATTTTCTTCTCACTTAATAAATTTCCCTTTAGCAACAACCAGGCAAAATAATAAGGACGCATGAGAGATAACGTAAGCACAGCCGGCATTGGTACTGCTAGTCACGGAAAGCTTATCTAGCACTTCCAGCACCCTTCATGAACACTCCTTCAACTCTGTGTTTAGAATAATAAAAGCCTTTTAGCTCCATAATTTTAACTTGGCGAAAAAAACATAATAAATACAAATTTGCTGTAGTTCAGGAATTTCTATGTCGCTTCTTGATATTTATGAAATTTATTATATAGATACTTATTCCAAAAGAGATGTGATGGCTTTCTCAACTTACTTTGAAATTGTAATAAAGCTTAACAATTATAAATATAATTGCATATCAAATGCAATCTATAATTTTCCAATCATAATATATTTTAAAACAGCATCACGGAATTTTTATGATTTCTTCAACCTTGAAATTAATGCAAATTATTTAGACAATGTCCTACATGCTCCAAGATAACATCACAACCTTTTTATGTAAAAGTTTTGTTTTTTATAATTTGAAATTTTGTTTTTACTACCTCAATATTGTATAGACCAAATGAGTATGTCCATAAATACATTTATAACCCAATAAAACTGAAAATGTAATTCAAATTTTGATATGAATACAGTCATTCAGAAAAAAATTTTTCATTCATTGGATATTGGCTATATTATATTCATCTCAATTTATGTAAAACTATAAGCAGCATCATATCACAAAGGTATGGAAGTTCAGTGGGAACTTAGTTTACTACTGATATAAAAAATAGACACTACAAGATTAATTTTGAAGTTATTTTAATTCTCTTAAATATTTCAGCTATAATTGTTCTCTGCTCCTCTACCTGTTAATCACTTAACAAGTATCTGCATCTCTGATCTGATTCATTTTCCACAAAATCTCTATTTTAGCATAGAATGATGACAGCTATTTTCCATAACGTCTATCAGAATGGAGTACACTGTAAATTATAAGTACACAAATGAAATCCTACATTAATTAGTGTACACACACACATACACATATGCACACACAAATGGAAGCTAACAGTTTTGGAAGATCCAAAGACTCTATCAAGCTAGAGAAGAGAGACCTTGCTGAAAATCCTGACTCTGAGTCTCTAGAGAAGCCACACTTTAAGAGGAACTGATTATTCTACCCTTAAAAGAAGGGATAGTGGGGCCGGGGATTTAGCTCAGTGGTTCTGGCGCCTACTGCGCAAGCGCGAAGTCCCGAGTTCGATCCCTGGTACCAAAAAAAAAAAAAAAAGAACAATAAAAGAAGGGATAATGATGCTGACCTCCCCTACAAAGTTTGAAAACATTTTGATGAGATAAAATTTACCCAACAGTAAGGTGACTGCCTTTAAAAACAGAACTTAATAATATTCACAGAAAATAAAATGAGATTTGGACAGGTGGACATTTTCATATCCAGCATTCATGCAAAACTCATTAGACATGTGCAGTAGGTAGCCCTTTACATGGCCCTCGATGATCCCGACATGCTGGTTGGTATCCACACCATTTGTGTAATCACCTCCCCTTGAGTGTGGCCTAAACATAACAACTTGTTTTGTTTTTTTTTTCAGCTTTGAACACATTTTATTAAACATATTTCAGTGTTGTTTCCTGTCTTTTAACAATAAAAAATGTGTTTCAATAAAAGCAAATATACACTGAAGTCATTTTCCTATGTGTGAAGAAATATGAGTGAAATGAGCATTAATGTTTAAAAGCAAAGTATTCACTGCCCAAACTTTAAATATCTCAAGAGCACAACAAATCCTAAACACTCTAAGATTATGTAGCTCTCTCAATATGTTCAGGAATGATGAGCAATTAACCTGCTACGGCTTAGCATCCGCTTCTATGCTTGTTTCGTGAGATTCTTCTACTTCCGAGAGCTTTTCATCATTCTCCAGTGTCTGCTGAAGTTCGTGGATGGTGCTAAGAAGAACGTGAAACTGTTTCTGTCTCAGTGCCAGCTTATCTTCCACACTTTCTTTGATATGTGAAAGGTGCTCCAATTCTTTTCCCAGAGCCTCTAGTTCCTTTAAGGTCTCATGCCTGTCTGGGTGATGCTGGATCACCTTTGCCAAAGCATCGTATTCTTGACGATTTTTTAGTATTCGTTTTGCTTGAAGAATCTGCTTTTTGCACTCAGCAATTTTTTCATGTGCTCCTGCAATGCTGCATTCTATTTCTTTGTAAATTTTTTCGTAGTTTTCCATTTCCCTGAGATTCATGTCATACACCAGCAATGTTTTGCCCATGGAGAACTCACACTGGGCCAGTGCGCTCAGCATGCGCTGGTACTGGCTGTATCCCTCTTCTTGGGATCCAGAATTGCACCACTTGATGAAACTCTTCACTAGCAGATTAATTCTGCGGTCATCTCCAGCACCATCCCCGTCAATGAGGAGACGCTTCCTTAGACTTCGTAGTCAGTCACGACTCCCACGGCGTGCGCGGCGGCGGCGGCGGGCTGCGCGGAGGTCAAACTCCCACAATGCACCCGGGTAAACAGCCATGGAGGAGGAGGAGGCGGTGCCCGCGGCCGCCCTCTCCGCCGCCTGAGTCGCGCCGCCCCAACTTGTTTTTAATAAACAGAAAATGGCAGAATGAGAGGTTCATCAGAGATGAAATTAGCTTATGAAAAATGTATTTTTTCTCTCTTTTCCCTCCTCCATTTTTTCCATCCCTTCTTCTTAATCACTGGATCTAGGTCATCAGCTGAAATACTGTGGTGGTAGATACACAGGACATATGATCAACAACTCAAGTGTCCTGCTAGCAGCGAAGACAATGAACTTGAAAGTTTTTCTTTGGTGTCTTTAGATGGCTATACTTCTGCCTGACAACTTGACTGCAACCATGTGAGATACTATGAGCCCCAAACACTCAACTAAACTACATGCAGATTCCTGACCTTCAGAGTCTACGTGAAATAACATCTATTCACTGTTTTAAGGTCCTAAATTTTGGAACAATTTCTTAAAGTGTAATAGACCATTAATATGTAAAGAAATGATAGAATGTGCTCTATAACTAAGATAAAATAAATGAACCGAAACAGATGCGAAGATAGCCCAGATTTTGGAATTAGTAAACAAATACTCTTAAATAGATTTTGGGAATGTGTACAGCATAAAAGATCTAGAGAAAATAGATACAATGAAATAACACAAAATATTTCAACCAAAAATGTAAGCTTAATTAAAAATCAACTCTTTTTATCATCACTGTGTATGTACTCATATATATAGAGAGAGAGAGAGAACAATTTTCAATTAATGTCAGATACGTTTTATCTTTATAATAAAATGTGGTGATTAAATTGTCTTTGAAATTTTGTATAATTTTTATAATTCTTGTGTTTATATTTTTAAATAATGCTCCTAGAGTTTTATATCTTCCCAGTACTTCCAGAACTCAAGGTGGTAGCTTCTGAATGTTCCAATGATAATAGCAGGAAATTTCAAAAAGTAATTTTCATGATGAAGGCAAAGATATAAATTTTTATTGTTTAACAACACAAACAGAAAGTATTAAGACTTGTAGCACATACTCAAGTGAGTGAAAAATGGAGATCTCTATTTCTGATAAAATTGGAGGATTTTATAGTGATCCTAGTCCTTTGCTGGTATAATATTTTATGAATCTCTAAATTACACCTTATGCAACATATATCTACAATAAATAGTGATGTAACAGTGATTGGAAATTCATGTGTAACATAATGAGAGACATTGTAAAAACAGATTTCTGTATTGGCAAGCAGGGTAAGCTCAGACAAAAATGCAGAGGCGTCAGTTGATCATTGCTGATCATAACCTCTCTTTTATACTCACTCTGCTGCCTCCCACATACTCAGAGACTTTTCTATTGAAAGCATGAGATCATCATCTGTACATCTCATCCCCAGATATTCATTCAGGATATGATCATAGAAGGCTGTGCTGCGATATGCTGTAAAATGATGAGTAGAGTCTTCTTGGTGCGTTTACAAATATTTTCACAATATTGAATGATGAATATAATTTCTTCACCACAAATGACAATTATGTTACATTCTGGTGACTTCCCTGGGAAGAAACCCAGTGGCAGGAATGGTCTAGACACCAGTCCTAGACAGCAGGTTACAGAGTCATTCTATGGAAGATGGAGAGCCATCCCCCCTTCATTTCCATAAGCTCCCTTCCTGAATTAGCACCTAGCCTCCTTCTGGTCACCTGCAATAGACCCAAAGAAACAACGTCTACTTTTAAGAATTGTGATGTAGATCGCTATGTAACATTTCTCCAAAATAATTTTCTGTGCAATTTTAATTTATCAAAAGGTGAAACCACCAAAACAAAACCTCTCCTTTGTTTCATATGAAAATTTCACACTTTTAAATTTTATACTATTAGCAGGAATAGAAATGGAAAATGGAGTGGAAATGGTATAGGAAACCTAACTCTAGTTCTGAAGGCTTCTATTCTTATAATTATACAATTTCCAAAACTATATTATGGTCACAACCCTCTTGCATTTTTCATAAAAATAATTATTTAAGTAAATTATAGCAATCTAAATTGACAGATTTATCACATGTCCAAATATATTGAGTGTTTGAGCATATAGCATAGCAGTGGTCCCAGTATAACTGATACAACAATAATAGAATGAGAATAATGCTGATTATAAAGGAAGACAAGGTGGAGTTGGCAGTATAGTTCAGTAGTAGGGGATGTGCTTGTCATTCGTAAGACCCTGGGCTTCATTCTCAGCACTCCCGCAAAATCAGTTCATTAATTAAAAAGGAAAGCAGGGGAGAAAGAAGGGTCTCAAGAAGTTTACTGCTGCCCAGAAGTGTAAACTTGTTGACAGATAAGTATTTTAATCCTTAGCTTGCTACATTTATGTTTGGAAATTCTAGTCAGAATCTGATAGCTTCCTTGACTTTACAAGTAGGCTTGCCACATAATACAAACTCAAGAAACTTCATTATTAAGGCTGAGCAATGTGGATTAGCAGAGAGATCATGGGCTTTGATGTCAGAGACTTTTATTCAAAAATCTAGCTCACTCTTTATTTTTAAATTTCCTCTATATTATAACTGCGTAAAACATAAATAGCATAGATTGCTCAATTGTCTGCTCTAAAATAATTTTGGTAAAACTGCTTAGCCTTGTGCTTAGTACAAAGAAAACTCTGAGTAAAGAATTCAATATTATGATTGTTTTCTTGGTGACTGTGTAGCTGATTCTCATTAAGCATGACAATTATGTTCTATAAAGTCACTGCAAACATTGAGGTAATAATGACTAATTACTGCCCCGTGTGGAAAGACAGGCATAGGTTTCTGTGAGTTCGTATTCAGAATACTTTCGTCAGCCAAAGGCCATTTACATTGTAGCTCATTTGCCGATGTCCTCTTAAAACAATCTGTTAGCATCCTCATGGATCTCTGGTGCTTTCTCATAACCCTCTTCCTGTATAGCACCTCATAGATGCAGTCTGAACTTATCCCGCAAGGATTCTATATTTGAAAATTTATCGATTCACTAAAATGTATTCATAATCCCCCAAATTAGTCATCCCAAGCCATTCACAGTCATGCAGGCCATGTGCACAGTGGCAATAAACTTTGTGTTCCCTCATAACATAGGTTCTCAGCTGAGGCCAAAAGAAGTAACGCTCTTCCTCTTGTTGCAGTTCTCATGCTATATGCAAGTGCTTTTATTCCAGTCCATATAGGGTCAGATTGCCACATTTTTTGCCTTTTTGTTAGCAATTTCAGTATTTCAGATAAGAGTGAGATGTTGGTGAGTGGAAGCAGGCTTTGAAGTTTCTTATGGAGATGATGCATCCATGTGTTAGTCTCTCTCCTTTGATGGGCTGCTTGAGCAATTGCTTTTGTTCATTTATTTTCTGTTTGGTTTTGAATTTTTATTTTTATTAGTATATGTTTGCAGTACATAATGATTACATTCATCACGAGGAGTTGATACATGTACCTAATACATATTAACTCATTTTATGTTCCCTTCACCCCCACCCTCCCAATCTCTTGGTTCCTTCTTTTTTGGACAAAATCAATCTCCCTGTTTCCTATTTTCTATCTTTTATTTTGCTCTTTAGTTTATATACGCATTGGGGTTTTCTAAGAGAAACCATGCAATAGTTTGCTTTAGGCTTGTGTGTCTGATTTATTTCACTTTACATTGGCCTCAAGGTGCATCTATTTTCCTACAGTGATTAAAATATATCCCTCTTTATAGAAGAGTAGAATCCCATTGTGTACAGATGTCACATTCTCTTGTGGTATTGAGGAATGTACTTTAGTTGGTCCAGTTGGAAACACTAGGAAAAACTCACACAGGTTCAATCTGCTCCTAGAAATTTACAAGAAACTTGAAAGAACTAGAAGTAATTCAGTCTTTTGAGGTGGTATGTTCAAAGTGACAATTTCAGTCTCTGGATAAAGGCTATTCTAACTATAAAGGGAATAACCATGAATAATTTCACTTCATGAAGTTTGCCTACAACTAGTCAGGATTTCAAATACTAAGTTAGATGGTTGTTAGTCTGGGAGATCTTGGTAATTACCTTGTTCAGTTATCTGCCCCAATCAAGATTGCTTTTCTACATTCTCCCTGATATATACCATATTTTCCATTATTAGTCAAATAACTACATTGAGAAGAAACATTACAAATTTATTCAATTTTTTAAGTCACATATTTAACAGCTATTTTGAGTTGAATGAAAAGTGTTAATCTCAACTATTTATCCCAACTTAATTTTTAAAGAGAAAATATAACCTCGTTCTTTCTTTTACCTCACCATTCTTTTCATGTTGTAGCAGCTTCTAAATTCTTCCCTACTTCAATCTCAGACCATGCTACTCATTAGAAATAACAATGCCACAGAATTGTAAAATCTTAATAATTTTAACAAATATCCTTGTAATAATCATGTATCTGTATTAGGTTTCAGCAGTAAGCCAGAAGATTCATCAAAATGATTTGTTAGTGAAAAAAATTTCAACAGTATTATTTTCAGTTTTCTCCTATAAAAATTAATCTAGACTATAAGATTGATAAATAAATTAAAGTTTTAGTCTAGAAGATGCCTAAAATAGTTGACTAGGGCTGGGGATTTAGCTCAGTGGTTTCGCCACCTGCTGCACAAGTGCAAGGACCGAAGTTGGATCCCTGGTACCAAAAAATAAAATAAAATAAAATAGTTGACTAATAACAGAAGGAAAGAGAAAAAGGAAGGAAGGGAGGAAGGTGGTGGAAAGAAGAGAGAGGCTTGGAAATGTTTCAAGATTTCTTCATTTTTCTATACATCACACTCTGGATTCTATCCATTCCATGTGACAACCAGGAATAAAAAGTAAAAATCTTAGATTCAAGCTTCATGTCTACCTCTTATTAGCTTTACAAGCTTGTACACAATTTTTTAGCCTTAGCTCTGTTTTCTACAAAGTGAATACAGGATTCACAGTGTTATGCATAAAGTAATAAAAGTGATTGAGATAATGTACATGAAAATGTACTTTAAATTGCAAAGCAATATGAAAATAAGGTGTTATTATCTTTTGAGTTCTCATCTTCCAAACTACTATTGGCTCTAGGATTAGACCATGATCAGTGAAGGTAAGCAGAGTGCTTTTACCCTCCACTGAGTTACAACTTTAATCAGTAACTGTTCTTGAGTGATCCTAATTTTGAGTGAGCAGAGAACCCTAAGATTCATGAAAGCTTAAATGCATCCAGGCAGAGAGTGCTTTTTACTCAAAATAAGCCTTATCCTGTATGGATCACAGTCAGATTTATCCTAGAATCCTAGAGATAAATACATCAGTAAATTGCAACTTTTAAAGGACAGTCACACATACTTGCATCAATATCCAAGTACATATTTGATCTTCACCACAATCCTATTAAAGGTAAGGATCATTTTGTTTTAATTTGAAAATGGGAGTACTTGAGAATTAAGTAAATTTCTGTTACATTCCTATAAAATTGAACTAAAGAACTATCAATTCTAGGCCAGTGTTCTTTTATAATAGTATATATAACTAAATAATCAGAGCAACTCTATATTCAAAAATAGAAGGTTGGGTAAATTATGATGCATGAATAAAGTAGAGTATTGTCACCATCCAAAAAGATAATAAAGAATGAAACAGTCAATTGCAGGTTAGGTACATTTATGTGTATTTTATAATCATTATAGTTATTCCTTTAGGAAGCCAGCGGCAGGGCCAAAAGACTGAGACTTTTAAAAGGCAACCATAGCATTTACACTTTCTTTTCTTTCTTTTTCTTTCTCGGTATTAATACAATAGCCTGATATTTATACTTATAACTTTCCAAATTAAATGTTTTCAAAAAATGTCTATTCTTGGCCCACTTTAAATTTTAGTAAAACATCAACTTATTCCACCTGTGCTTTGGCATTTAGAAAGAACATTTTTTACAGAATAATCCTCACAGGATATATTTCTTCAAGACAGCACGGTTGCCAGAAAGATGACGTGAAATCAGTCTTCTGAGAAAATGTCTATGGAAGGATAATATTAGAGGGGAAGCGTTGTTCTTATGGTTAATCAAGTTGTTTCAACAGCTGAATATAATGCATATTTCACTGAAGAAATCTAAAATCTTGTTCTTAAACATCTATTATTTGATTTCCCAACAGATTGTTCTTAATGATTCTGTATTTTCCTTTGAAGGGCTATCCTGTTCACAATGAGATATATTTCTGATACATCTAATTAAAAGATATCTCTTCTTTGCACCTTTGCCATCCTTTCCTCTCTGAAGGGCAATTTCCCCACCTAAAAATTCACAGTTGAAAGAATAAACAGCTGTCAGCTTTAAAATGTGGTTGATTGGTTCAGTAAAATTTCTGGATTAAAAAATGAAAGGCTTTTGAGTGAGTGCGGATGAGTTCTATCTGTACCCTGTATTACAGATGTTTATTTCATTATATATCCTTGGATATTTCACCTATCTGCATGGGATGGTGATTTAGCTAAAGTAAGGAAGAAGCAAGCATAGACAGCTGCATGTGTTCTTGAAATTGATACTACTTGTTTTCGCAGATCACAGAATAATGGATAGCAGAGAACACTCAGGGTTTGAATTAAAATTTTTTAAATGAAGCAAATCTTTAAAAAAAACTCTGGATATAAACTCTTCACCCAATTAAGAAAGTGCATTCACTTTCATTTGACTATGTAGAAAGGGACAGATAATTGCAACTGTCTATGTCAACCTTGTAAAGCACTTTCCAAAATCATTAAGCGTTCAAAAATTTTATTTGGCCTGCAAAATTTTTCTGAACTGTACTCACACTTATTAAAACCACTCCCTGACTATTTTCACCCACGGTTAGAGCCATCCATGTCATTAATCTGATGCCCAGCAACCATTTTCCTGAAACAGATAATGATATTTTTTTTCTCATGAACATAAATTTCCATCAAAATCAAAATGAAGGACACTAGAAAACTGTCCTGGTGAATGTTAAATTTCCCTCAGGACTGTATCAAGACGAAAGTAAAATAGCCATCCTTTTAGTATTTTCTTTCATTCTGTACTACATGTGCCATGTAATTGGTTTTATATGGTTTTTTGAAGAAATGATACCTTGCTTTGGTGTCCTACAGATACACTGCATATTTAATATAAGATTTTTTTTCTAAGTTCTGTTTTACCACTGCTCTGCTTGTCCATATGGTCTAGAGTTTATTTTTCATGGTTAAGCCCTACAGAGGATGCACTAGGAAGAAGACATAAATAAATAACTAAAGAAAAACTAGCTTCCCATATTGCCTGATGTGCTCTTTCCTCTCCACTCTGACATCCCATGCCAACTGGAGAATTTCCACAGTGGTAGCCTTGGTCAGTTGCATCAGTGACTCTTCCTTTTATATTTGCTATGCTGAGGTGTTTTCTTGTCATGGGAGTTTCATGGATTTTCTTCTTCCAGCAATAATACTACATTGAGGTTGAAAAATATCTTTTGTTAAAATCAGGAATTGCAGACTTCAATTTAATGTCAGCTGTTATTTCCTTCCTAATGCTACTATCTTAATTTGTATTCCCCATATCAGTTTGGTAATTAAACCCAGCCAAAAACACTGGAATTCCTCTTACTGCAAATTATGAACTTTTAAAACAATCAAGACACTTCCTAGTGGTCTCCAAACTGCTCTGGGTTCAGTTGTCACTGTATGCAGCTTTATCCTCCAACACTAAATGCCAAGCTGCCTCCTGCTGGGCCTGGCTGAGTCCTCTGCATGTCCCCATGAGGGATGACACTTAAAATTCACTCTGTACTACCCGGTAAGGGCCATGGCTGGAGACTGTTCTCAGACTCAAAATGTAGCACACTAAAATAATGGAGCATACTCTTTTTTAATGGGATCAGCTTTTTAAAAATTATTGTTGGTATATATTTGGGATACACAGTAAGTACATTTATCTTGGGAAACTGGTTCCAACACGTAACATGTCTTGATCACGTTTTCTCCCCTCCCACTCTTCCATCCTCCCCTTTCTCTTACCCCCTTCCCATTTCTACAAAGTCTAAGCTCCTTGCCTCCTGCCATCTCTCTTTTATTTTGCTCATGAAATTATTTATATTTTGGTTTTCTTTTATAAAAACACACTGTTTTCCTCTCTTTCTGAACTGGCAGTGAAATCGGAAAAGAACCAGGCACTTCTAAAACTTCTTAGCAATTCACCTCATTAGAAGCAAAGCCATGACTGCAGCTGAAAACCATCCCAGTGCAGTATCTTTGTGAATTGCTGAAATGATGATATAGCAGTGGGGGGTCACAGAGCTGATGGAGGTGAGCTGTTTCTCCATATTCATTTCTGGAAATTGTGGGTAAGCACAGAACAGTTTTATTTAACAAAAGGTCAGAATTCCATCTACATGAATTCCAGAGAATGCAACTTGTTCTATACCTTTTTTTTTCTGTAAGGTAATCTGTCTTCGTTTGTTGTTGTTGGTATTGTTTTTGTTTTTTGAGACAGGTTCTCACTGTATAGTTTAGACTGGCCTTGAGCTCACTGTATAGCCCAGGCTAACCTTGAACTCACAGTGATCCTCCCGCCTCAGCCTCCCAAGTGCTAGGATTACAAGCATGCACCACCATGCCCAGCTAGGTAGTCTGTTTTGAGGTAGAAAGTTTTCATGAATCACTTTCTGTGGTAGCTATGTAGCATCTTGCAAAATAACTCGTAAACCTCATAAGATAAACCAAAGAGAACTTTGAAAGAGATGAGAATAAAAAGTGGTCAATGTGTTTAAAAGATGACAAACCATTGGCCTTTTGGTTCTTTATTAAAAAATCCCATTGCCTAAATGCCCATTGGAAAGGTCTAGGGCATTAAAGTTACATGACAGAGTCATGAAGCCAAAAGTTCTCCAATCTTTCCTCATGTAAATAATTTCCATGTCTCTTTTATAATAAACTAATGATATCTGAACTTAAAAAAAGATTTAAACAAACATCTCTCACCTCCCCTTCACAATAAACACATTCTCTTTGAAGACTATTTCTTACCTGGAGATAAGTAAAAATTAAAATTCCTCAGCCTGATTTCATCTTCACTGTAACCCATAGGAATGTTTATAGGTGAATTATAGTTGGAGCACATTGACACTTCCTGGGGCCAAGAGGAGGCCAAAATGACTCTTGAAAGGGTTCTGAGGACCATTCTCAGTTGTTTAGGCTTTGGGCCAAGCACAGTTTTGCAGTACTGTATATCCTAAGCCATTCCTGCACAACCAGAGGCTGGCAAAGTGATGTCTCCTACCTGCAGAATAGATGTCACATTACAAGATCATCAGCAGCCTATTCCTTAGAGACCAGCTGTTGAGTGGGCTATTTCTGGTAGCAGCATGGAACAGGAGGCAGGCAGTGCCAGAGATGATTAAAGAAAGGAACTGCCAAGAGAAGCAGTACACAACAGCTGGAAAATGTGGGCGAGGTTGTTAGATACGGTATGGAAGTCCTTTGAGAAGGTGCCTTCCTAAAAAAATGCATAGCTGAACTTTGAACCCTAAAAAAATGAAGGAATAAAAGGCCATGACAACTCAACTGTTAAAACTCCCTTTCAAGAATCCTGTCCAAAAAAACCACATTAGGAGATAGGAGGTATTTGAAGAGGTTTGGGATATTTTTTGGTCCTTGCAATTTCTCCTATCATTTTAAATTTAATATTTTCACACTGTTGAGGGAGAACCTCATTGTCTCCCTCAAGCAGGAGTGAAGGCTGCTTCCATTAAGGTGTAAAAGCAGCAGGCAGCCTAGAACCTTAGGAGAAGGAGCTGGTGAAGGGTCACATGCATACACACACATATCCACCAGAAATGAAAAGTACAGTGTGGCTGCATCCCCACTACCCCAGTCCAGCAGTGGGGTAGGAATCCCAGTGCATCTCTGGTCTTCAGCCTGGGATAGCATCCCTACAAAGACATGAGTGAGGAAATACATACACACACACACACACACACTCACCCACACACGTGTGCACACATGCACACACCCCTAAGATAACTTAATATAATTCTAATTTGCTTTTAAAGTTTTATTTACTTGTTCTTTGCTTGAAACATGGCCTCAACGTTGTCCAAGTGTGAGATGTTTCTTTCAGTGTTTTTGTTTCCTTCTGACTGGTTTTTTGTTGCTGCTTTAATAGACCAGGTGCTTATACTTGGAACACCAACTGTAGCCCAAGGTAAACACCTCAGGACACTTTAGGTTCACAGTGAAGTTGAACGTAATCTCATTTTCCAATCTATAGGTGCAAACAGTAAAAGTTTGTGAACAAAATATTCTTCTAATTCAATGGTTTAATATCCTGTTACAGAAATCTCCAGTGTCAGGGTCCATGTCTGTTTATCTCGGCCTGAAGCTGTTTTGCTTGCATCTAATACTTCCTGAGTAGAAAGTGACAATAAAAACATGTGTCCTGAAACATACCTACCCGCCTGACTGTCCATTTGTAGCCTATAGAACTTGTTGATGGAGGGATCACTAAGGCCAAAAAGTTATTACTATTTTCTTAACATTCATTCTTCCTTAGCTTGGTGGCCCAAAGTTCAAAGCCAAGGCAGCAGGGCTATGTTTCCTCTGAAGGCCCCAAGGCCAGGTCCTTCTCACTTCTCCCAGTTCCTGGTGGCACCACTTGGTTTCCCTGACTTGTAGCACCTGAGTCACTCTAACCTCTGCCTCCGACTTTAGCAGGCTTTCTAACTTCTGTGCATGTCTGTCTCTGTGTCCCATATCCAAATTTCTCTCTTCTTAGAAGGTCACTAGTCATTAGTTTGAGAGGCCATCCTAAGTCAACACTATCTCATTTTAACTTTATTACATCTGCCAAAAACCCCATTTCCAAAAAAGCTCACAAGTTAGTAACTAACCCGTGTGGTAGCTAGTTTGCAAAGTTGCCTAAGCCAGGCACAGGAGTGAAAATGTTAATATTCTCAACCAGAAAAAAAAGAAAACCTGAATGTAATTAGTCAGGAGAAGGAAAGCTAAGGATAGGTTCTGTGACTCAGATGGTATCCTCTGAGTAATACACAACTCACCATGTTTTTAATACAAATGATAACAATAGCTTTTCCTTTATTTTTGTAGTATGCCAAGCTGTTGATTCAGGTGCTAAGGATGTGTTTCAATTGAATGTCAGAATTCTTCCTTGCTAAATTTTGCTCATTACCAAAACAATTGGACATTCAGAGGTGGAAATATCATCTACCATGCAGCTTGAATTCTAGAAAAGTATTTCTTCAATCTGTCCCTGTTTGGCGCATACTCATTTTTCATTAAAAGAAGTAGCATGTACCCTGAGCTAACAATTATAGACAACAGCCTTTTCCTTTATCATTTCTGATAATAGGAAATTTTCAATTTCTGGAAACAGACAAACACTATAAGGCAATGAACAGAAGGACAAATAAAGATTCATTGGGTAATACTGTTCCATGTTTCTTTTTCTTTAATAATAGAGGTAGTCATGGCAGGTACGCAGGGTGTAGACCAGCTGGTCGCCAAAAGAATGAAAGATGGGCTCTGAGAACGATCTGTGGGAATGGAAACCTAGACTTAGCCTTAGATTTATGTGCATATGCAATAAAAGGTGGTTTCAGCCATTTTCTCATCTTCAGGATTACATCTAATGCAATTTCTACTTACTCATGGGAGAAACAACCACAACTCAAGGACATTTTGTGACATGAATCTAAGCAGAGACTTCACTTACCACCTCAACTCAGAAAAATGAAAAGTTTTAAGTTTTATAGGCCACACTCCTCAAATAAATGAAATTGGGTATGCTAGAGTTAGAAAGTTAATATTTAAGCTTGAGCATTCAGTGTCCTATTGGTGCTTCAGTGAGGCTTAATTTGAAAAAAGCCAATCCCCCCAATTATAGTTGATGAAAAAAATTAATAGTGTAATTTTAGTATAGGCAGAGATAAAAGTGTCACCTTTGGAAGAGACAGAGTCCTGAACAAAGTTCTAATTTTTTTAGCAAAAATTTTGCTTACATATCCTGATATATATTGCCTATAAAGTTAGTCAGGTATTTTTATGCAAAATGCTGTGTTCTGAGACTTTTCAGTAAGCTTGGTCAAGAGCATCAAATATGAAAATAAAGAAAAAACCATTTAATATTGCTGAAAAGTAATTAAAAATATAATTCTCCATATGTTCCTCCATCATTAGTTAGCTTCAGCAAAACAAATTCCTGAAGCATTTATCATCCCCCATCATTTTTTAGAGACCTAATGCTCACATATGTGTGGTACTAAAGCTATGCAGATAAAATACATCAGCTCTAAAAGAATTGCAGGCAATTCACCATTCTGAATTCAACAGATTACATGAAACGAATCAATGTAGCTGTTCTTTCCCTTTTCATAAGAAAATTTGGAATCTTTCATCTCCTCAAGTGGAATGCTCAGGGCCTACTGGTTTGATGTGGACTACTATGGACTAACTCAGTAGCCTCAATCTCTAAGTGATGGTCCTTGGAGACATGGCCTTTGGGAGGCTATTATAGCAACATGAGGTCAGGGTGCTGGGGCCCTATGGGTAATGTGAGAGTGTTTGGGGATGGGAAGAGAGGGAAGGAAGGGAGATGTCCCAAAAGTAAAAATGATTAATATTTGATATGTGTATTACTAATTCCCCAAGATGAATGTAATAATTATGTACCACAAATATATACCAATAAAGTTTAAAAATGAGAGAAGGATATCAGAGTTGTTTTTCTTTCTGTCTTATAAGGGTACAGCAGGAATAGCATTGCAACACAGAGAAGGGTCCTCACCAGTAACCCAGCCATGGTAGCATTCTGGTTTTGGACTTCCAGCCTCCAAAACTGTGATATATAAATGTTTATTTAAGGAGTTCTGTCTGTATAACTTGTTATAGCAGCCTGAGCTGACTAATACAGTCATTTAGAAAGCAGTAAAACTTTAATGATGTGAAACAGAAGAGTTTTCTGTTTAATTAAAAGTGGTAAATCAAACACAGTTTTCACTTAAAATCTTGCAATGTCTCTAAAGAGATGTTCATATTAGGAGTTTCTTTAACATGATTTACAATTTCATGGAGAATATTCAAAAGAATCATTTTTCTTTAGGTGACAATAAAGCTTCACATTGGCAGAATATGAAGTTTGCAAAATAAAACAGAGAGGAAATAATGAGTAATTTGTTTCACAAATAATAACATAATCCAAAGATCTTTGACTGGAAATAACATTAGTGATATGGTAAGAACCAATACCCCATAAGAAAAATCAAGGTCCTGTTGGCACTCTTCCTGGATTGCCCACTGCTATGGCTATAAAATGGGCTGTTGTCCGACTTCTCTTCTCTTCTTAAGATTGACTCCTGGACTGTAGTTACAAGAAGTGGTCGAATTAATAGACACAAGAGAGAAGGGGAAATTTTCTTGTAGAAATGTGGAGCAGGTAACTATTTCCTCAAAGTATATTTACTGAGGTTTTCTAAAAACTATTCAACAATAAATTAGTAAATTACTAATATGCCATTTTGGACATAAAATATTAATACATACAATCAATTTAACAATATCCTTTATAAACAAAGTATTTTTTCTAGTCATTTCTTTTTATGAGTTCTCCTTATAGAACTCTATATTCCTCACACTTAAGTGGACAATTTAAAAATTTGGCACCATTGTGGAAGGAAAAAGGATTCTCAGGTAGATGTGGTGGTCAACACCTATAATTCCAGTATTCTGAGAGGTTGAGGTAGAAGGATCAGTTCGAGCCCAGCTTGGACAATTGAGTGGCTTAATGAGACACTGTCTCAAAATAAAAATGGCCCGGGAAGTAGCTTAGTGCAAAGGTCCTAGGATCAATCTGCAGTACCATGAAAGAAAAAAAGAAAGAAGAAGAAAGAGAGAGAGAGAGAGAGAGAGAGAGAGAAAAGGAAAGAAAGAAAGAAAGAAAGAAAGAAAGAAAGAAAGAAAGAAAGAAAGAAAGAAAGAAAGAAAAGGAAAGAAGGAAAGAAAGAAAGAAAGAAAGAGAAAGAACGAAAGAGAGAGAGAGAAAGGAAGAGAGAAAGAAAGAAAGGGACAGAAAGGCCTTCCACCTGCTGAATCATAGAGCAGTTTGGCATAAGTTCTGCCTGGGTTTTGCCATCCCTTACTCCCTCACACCAAGTGTTTTTGTTTCTTTTTAAAAATTTTGTCTTTTGTTCAATGCACAATACTCTGAGGCAATGATGGATGAATGGATGGATATATGGATGGATAAAAAATAGGTAGTTAGTTGAATATAAAATTATGTATATCTTAAGGAAATTTTAAAAGAAATGATTAAAAATAGGGGCTGGGGTTATAGCTCAGTGGTTCTGCTGGCTGCCTCACAAGCAGAAGGACCGGAGTTCAATCCCTGGTACCAAAAAAAAAGAAAGAAAAAAAGAAAAAGAAAAAAGAAAAGAAAGAAATGAATAAAGAGAGAAAAAGTTTTGATAAACTTTTATATAAAAAAGAAAATATAACCTCAAGTGATGTCATTCTGGGAAGTCAAATCATCAAAAATAAATCTTTACTTCCATGTAATTAGCAGTCCAATCATTCACCTAATTGCTCTGACTTAACAAGCCTTTCTCTCACACACAACATTGGCAAGATGGATTGGAATAAAGCTGGAATAGAAAACAAAAAGAAAAAGTAGCTCTACTTCTTAATGTATCTGAAACCTGATCCCCTCTCAACAATTCCTATGCTAATCCAAGGGACCGATGCTACTCCCCTGGACTATTGCAGAAGGTTCCTAATGGCTTTCTTTCTTCAATTGTACTTCCCTACATTCTGTTCTCAAACTAACAACCACATCATCCATTTAAAATGCAAATTATGGGCTTCTGAGCCACCATCCTACTGCTTCTAGTCCAGAGGAAAAGGCTTCATGGTCACCATCCCTCCCGCTGCTCCCAGCCCACAGGAAAGGGCTTTTGGGCCACCATCCTTACCGCTGCTCCCGGCCCCTGTCCCACCTCTCCCAGCTCAGAGGAGGTAATCC